>OU898280.1:41773170-41798170 GCA_918026665.1 Diabrotica balteata
TCTCCCTCCTGGTACTGACAAAGAATGTAGTGCGTAGAATTTTTTAAGTAATTTTAAACTGTTTGTCCTTGTTTTAGTGTAGTGTTTTATACAATTTTATGTTATTACTCACGTTTTTCACATTCTACGCTTGCTGAATATTTTATATTTGACGAAATGCCCCTGAAGATGCTATTTTAAGCGAAAGTACTTGGGCAAGATTTAATTAAACTTGTGCTCGATAATAGCCTTATTTTTTAAAGTTCATTTAGATATATTTTGAAGAGTGTAGGTGCTATGCAGCAGCCTTGCTTTAGGCCCTTACTAATAGGAATTTCTCTAGTTAATCTATTTCCAGTTTTAAAATGAAAGGTTGTGGGCTAATCTTTTCACGATAACTTTCTTTGATGTATTTTAATGTAAATACAAGTCACAACTTTTAGATCAAACCAAAAGCAAGTTAACCTTAAGAAAACCAACGTGACGAAAATAACCTAATTGCGCATGCGTGTGTACTAATAATTGGTATGAAATATTCTAATTTGTATATCATTTTTTGTTAACAAATTCTCTTTTCTATTTTACATTGTACCAAAACTTAGTATACCATTTTTTTTATATCATTTTATAGTATAGTCAAAAACAGACTTAAGGGTTAAAGAAAAAGAGAACATAGAAACTCAGCTTCCTAATAAGATAAAATCTAGGTATTGCTAATAAGTTTTTTAAAATATTACGGAATTAATATCAAAAACTGTTTAAATGCAGTAATACTATCGTCCTTTTACATCAGAATATTTAATGTGAAGTCAAAAATGTAACCATAAAAGCAAAACAAACATGCGAAAGTGAAAATCCTAATTCTCAGCATTTTTACACCCTCATATTGCCGCTAAAGTGCTTTCAATTGATCCCGCCGATTGTCTCATACCCTCCAAACTTTTGTCTCCTATACAATACTTGACTCGATAACAGGACCTTAGTTATTTCCAGGATCTGTGTTTCCCTCCCTTATTTCTGGGCTAAGAGCGCATAATTTAAATGCCTTATAGGTACTCAGAAGGCGGCTCCTGCCCGATTCACACTTTGGCTGTGATTTATTGAATGTTCGGTTAAGACTATTAGTCGCACTCATAAGAGGCGTTATCTTGAATATAAAAATGGCAAGATCGTTTCTTACAGTGTGGTGGAAATATGAGAATATTCCTGATAAAATCTGATTTAGCAGGAACGAAAATAACAATTTTTGTTAAAAATACTTTATTTTTAAAACTTATTATTTTGACATTTTTTTTTCTTGTTTGAATTTTATAATTCATTACATAATTGAATAGTTTGAAACAGAAGTGATCCAAGTGACTTTACATACAATTTGAGAAAATGAACAAAACGTGTATTATTAAATTTGTAGAATATGGAATTGATTACAACTCCGCCTGCATTACCCACTAGATGGATCGAGTAGTTTTGTAGGTGATGTTACCGGTCCCAACCCCGGATAAAGGAGGAGGGTTGTAGGTTTAGGTTAGCAGTCTGTCATATATAAAAATAAAAAAAGCTCAAAGAACCGGTGACGAGCCTCGGACTAGGACAGAAAATATGGTAACGACAAAGACGAGAAAAAGGGCGACGAACTGGAAAACGAAAAATATAATGACAGTGGCGACGTGTAACATAAAAAGCCTAAATAACCGAGATCAGGAAATAGAAAAAGAGTTGGGAGAATATCAAATAGATATCTGCACCCTACAGCAATTAAAGAGGAAATGTAAAGGACAGAGGCAGCTTGGAAAATATTTACTAATATATAGTGGGGTTTCAGCACAAGAAAGAGCAAAGAAAGGTGTAGCAATAATGATCAAAACATAATATACAGACTAAATTAAAGAGTGCCAGTACATATTTCAGAGAATACTTTTAGTAAAAATTAGGGCAAACAGCAAAATTATTAACATAATAGGGATATATGCACCAGAAGACTGCAAACCTGACTGCGATAAAGAAGAATTCTATGATGAGCTACAAACTTTAGTGGAAAGAGAAGTGAAGCAAAAGGAATTACTTATAATATTGGGATATTTCAATGCCAGAATAGGAGACGAGGTAATACCAGGAATAAAACAAAAGTTTAACGAAAGAGTTATCAATAAAAACGGAAAGAGAATTGTGGAATTTTCCACATCAAACAAACTGAGAATAACCAACACATTTTTTGATCATAAGGTTCAACACAAATACACGTTTGAAAATACAAGAGGACATAGATCAATGAGAGATTATGTGGCCACAAACAGAAATATTCACCATAAACCGATAGTGGATGTGAGAAGTTTGACGTCACCCAATGTGGGAATCGATCATTATTTAGTACTTGGTAAAATTAGATTTAATGAAAGATGGAAAGAGAAGCCTAAACAAATCAATTTAGAGAAAATAATCAAAATAGAAAATTTTAGATATGACTCGATAAAATTATTATACCGAAAAGGGCTAGAACAGAAAATACAAATGGAGAATATCGAAAATGAAAGCAATGTAGAGACTAGGTGGAAAAAACAAGAAAAATATACTGGATGCTGCCCGAGAAGCTCTTGAAAAAAAAAATAATAAACAAAAACTGGTCAACGAAAACACCATGGTTTACACTAGAGGTTAAACAAAAATGTCACCAAAAAAAGAACATTCCTAAAAAAACAGAAGTCGGAAAAAACGAATGAATCATATAAAGAATATAAAAGAATAAGAACTCAAACTCATTAATTGGTAAGAAAAACAAAAACAGATGACTGGGAAATTTTCACAAAAGGACTAGAGATGTATTACTATGGACAACAGAAACAAGTATGGCACTTCATAAGACAACAAAGAAGCGAAATGAAAGTACTAGTTGAAATAGAACACATACAAGAGGATACATGGGTAGCCTTCCTGACAGAAATGTTTAAAAAACAAAACGAAGAACCTTTACCAGAAACGCCAAATATAATAATTAAGAAAAGACCGAAATCTCCCAAAATGATGTGAAAGAAGGAATAAACAAATTAAACAAAAAAGTTACCAGGAGAAGATCAAATACCAAATGAACTCTAAAAATATGGAGGCGATTACTTTGTAAAACAACTGCAACTTCCTATTAATAAAATAATCATCACGAACAAAATACCAGATGAATAAAGGAGAGCGATCATGGTGACGTTCTTCAAAAAAGGAGATAAGAAAGACCCCAATTATTATCGAGCAATAGATCTTTTAAACACAACACTCAAATTGACAACAAGAATAATAGCGACAAAAATAAACAAACGAATATCTCTGCAAGAGGAACAGTAAGGATTTCGGACAGGAAGATCATGCACGGATGCAGTTTTTGTAATAAGATAAATAAAAGAAAAGTCGCTGGGCTACAACAAACCAGCATATATGTGACTGATAGATTTGAAGAAAGCGTTTGATAGAGTGAGAATTCGGGACGCGATACATTTATTATATGAATATCACTGGATTTAGTAAAAATTATTGAGAATATATATATATATATATATATATATATATATATATATATATATATATATATATATATATATATATATATACAGATTGAACCAAATTAAAACGGAACATACAATTTAATACATGTCTGTTTGAACTGCATTTAAAATAGTGGACCAATATAAAACTTGGACAAAAATAAATCCATACCTGGGTATAGACATTGTATAAAATATCGTTCAACTATCTGTCTCGCAACAAAGTTGTTTGCGTAAGACGGGTTTGTCTAAGGAGGTGATAATAGTTCAGGAATTGAAGCTCGAAAAAAGTTAAAACCTCGCAATTTTTTCGTCCTGCATGTATCCAGTTGAAATTTTAGCAGAAGGTAGGTAATAGCCCAAGGATCAAAATATATATCGAACCGAAGTGCGCCGAAGGGTTTTAGGGATGAAAACTACCCCTAATTGTCAAAAATTATAAAATAACATATTAAACCTGAATATGGGTAAGATTTGGTTTAAATTAATTAAATAATGATTATTTTATACTTTTGAATAGAGTTCCATCATATTTCAACCCTTAAAAAGCAACCCTTGTTAGAGATTAATGTAAAAAATTACTAATTCTAAAAAAATGATTTCGCCTTGTATCGATTTGGATAAAAATTTGGATTTAAGCTCAATTCACCCGCTGCTTTATAGTTTATGTCATATCGACGAACCATGATTGTTCTTAGGGGTGAAAACTACCCCTAATTGTCAAAAATTATAAAATAACACATTAAACCTGAATATGGGTAAAATTTGGTTTGAATTAATTAAATAATGATAGTTTTGTGCTTTTCAATAAAGTTCCATCATATTTCAACCCTTAAAAGAGAGGGTTGAAGAAAATGATTTCACCTTGAAACGACTTGCATAAAATTTTGGAATTAAGCTCAACTCACCCTCTGCTTTATAGTTTATGTCATGCCGATGAACCCTGATTGTTCTTAGGGGTGAAAACTACCCCTAATTTTCAAAAATTGTAAAGTAATATTACAAACCCTAAGATGAGTGAAATTTGGTTTGGATTAGTTAAATAGTGAGTTTTTTATACTTTAAAATACAAATTCATACATTTTCAACCCTTAAAAATCAATTGTTATGAGTGCTATAGGTGAAAACAATTTTTTGCCAAAATTTTGCAACTTTGCAACTTTTGAAAATCACCCTTTACAACATTGAAGTTTTTATAAACTAATTTATAAAATATAAATTGAAAAAAGTAGAATTAAATACAAAAAAAATTATCAACATAAAAAGGCACCATATATTCTTATACATTTACATAAATAGTTGAAAATATTTACATTTATAGGTAAAACAATTATATTAATAATTTTATTCGTCATCAATTACATCTTCATCGTGATCTATGTCATCATCATCTTCCTCAATTATTGGTGGACTGTTATTGCACCCTTCACCTGAGCACCCAGAACAAGTAGAGTTACAGTATAAACCAACTTTTCTGCACCCATATGAAACGCCGCATCCTTTTTTGCATTGGCAAAAAATAATTTTCAAAAATTTATCGGGTGCAGGTTGTTTGTTCATGCGTACGGGTAATAACAAACCATCTTTGGAAAACCATCCCCAATCTGTTGCTCTGGTATTTGCATTGCCAAGCCATAGACATATGAGCAGATGTTTTATTCTGTTGTATGGGATTTCAAAATAAGAACGCTTAAAATTTCGAATGTATAACGCCCCACTAGCTAATATACCGGTTTTGTAGATTATTATGCTCCGAAATGTACTGTATTATACAAATGGAATTTTCCGGAAAATAATTTAATGGTTTTTTTAACGTATTTCCTTTAATTTTTAACGATAGATCTTTCTTTAAAAACGATTTGTAGAGGTTTTTAATAGCTACAAGGATCTGTGAATTAAATCTTTTTGGAACCCTTGGTTTTTAAATGGGGTAAGTGTAAAGGGCTCGAAAAAGATGGTGCTTGATCGTAAATCGATGCTTTAAACGGCTATATCTCGCCAAATATTCATCGTACAACAAATCTAAATAAAGGATAATTTTTGTCATTAAAAAAGCTACAATTTGGTAATTTTTATTTTTTTCATATATTCAGTATTTTCGGGCATATTTAAAAAACGAGGGGTAAAAAATATGAAATTGTAAATCGTTTCTCGTTTTAAGCTGTACTTTTTCTAAAACTAAGCATTTTAAATGGGTCAAACTTCTTGGACGTATTAACAATACATCTACAAAGGGAATTGCAGAAAGGTGAAGATCGATTTTAATTATGGGGGTGGTTAGGGTGTTGTTTTCCTCGATTTTTTCGTAAAAAATGAGGTATTGACCTTATTTTTTTATGATAGGTCTATTTATGCTCTTTAAAAAAGGTTTTGTGAGTTTTCTTAAAAAAATGCATCATTTTCCCGATATTTGACTTTGAATGTTTCAAATTGAGCATTTGAAGAAAACCGCTGAACATTGATATTGTATTGCACCATTTTCGAGTTATTCGCGAAAAATCGATTAAAGGCGTGGATTTTTTCGTCTAAAAGTTGTTACTTTCAATCGCGAATAACTTGAAAAATATCATTTTATAAAAAAAATGTATAGCACATTTTTTGTTTAGAATCACTTTTCTAATCGAAACCTGTAGTTAAAACGTAAAAAAAAATTTCACCCCGGAGATGGGGTGGCAACCACCCCCTAGGCTTTGGCGCACTTTGGTTCGATATATATTTTGATCCTTAGGCTATTACCTACCTTCTGTTAAATTTCAAGTCAATCCACGCCGCACGAAAAAATTGCGAGGTGAAATGCTACATTTCCTGGACTATAACTGGTTTGACAGCATAATCGTAGATTTATGTGTAGCTTTCAATTTTTATGAGTTCAGAATCCAGCAGCACGCTGAAGTATGGGATTTTTTATAATATAATTATTTGACAATCTTTTGTTGGCCAACCAGCTACAGCAGAATTGAGCCGAAATACATTATATTCCTATGTTCCGAATTTATTTCGTTCAATCTGTATATATAAAGATAACATAGCTATGGTAACATGTAAAGGGAAACTATCGCAACCTATCAAATATGAAACTGGCATTAGACAAGGATATTCGCTGAGCCCATTAATATTTAATCCGATAATGAATGATATTATAAAGAAAGTTAAAAAAAAAGGATTTAGAATGGGAGAAAAGGAAATAAGGATAATATGCTACGCCGACGACGCTATAATAACAGCCTAAAATGAAGATGACCTACAAAGATTAATTAAAGAATTCGAAGATACTACGCTCATACACAACATGGTGATCTCAACAGAGAAAACTAAAACGATAGTGATATCAGTGGAACCGAGACGATGAAAACTAGTCGTAAATAACAAAATAATAGAATAAGTGATGGAAACTAATTACTTGGGAATAAATCTGTCAAGCTACGGAAAAGTGAAAGAAGAAATACAAAAACAAGTGAACATGATGTAGCACAGAGCAGCAGGATGTCACAACAATACAATCTAGAGAAACAAATACCTCACAACGGAAACGAAAACCAGGATACATAAATCAACAATAAGACCGATAATGACGTACATAGCGGAAACAAGAGCAGATACGGCGAAAACACAAAGACTGCTGGACATAATAGAAATAAAAATCTTACGAAAAATAACAAACCAAACTCTAAGAGACAGAGTAAGAAGTGAGGAAATACGAGCGAGATTTGGTATAGAGAAAATAAACGCATGGACCAAAAGAAGAAAAGTGGAATGGAATAAACACATCGAAAGAATGACAGAAAATAAAATAGTACGAATAGCAAGAGACAAATCGCCAAATGGAAGAAGATCATTGGGACGACGAGGAAAAGATGGTCAAGCAACGTCAATTGAGGCTAAAAACCGAAGTAAAACAGGCATTACGCCTATTTATAAAGTAGTAAGAAGAAGAAGAAATTGATTACGTAAATTTCTATTTTTTATAACTTTGTAGAATAATTTTATGTTGTAACGACAGTATTATCACATCAACTGACTTTTGTTTTCGTATTATTATTTTTTATTACTTGCACTTGGATCACTTCTGTTGAAAGTTTATTTATTCGGGCTATAATGCAGAAATGCGCCAACCTGACAAGTTTGTAAAAAATAAATGAATAATAAGTTAAATTAATCTTTTATTTATTTTCCAAACTAAACAAAAATATTAGAACAAATTAAGCTATTTTCGTAGACTATTCGTCGACGTCGTTGTTTTCTTCTCCACACGGATATGGAAGGATGTTCTCTTGCTCAATTTCATCATATCTATTCGAATTTTCAGTTTCATGTTGACCTCTACGTTGACGTCTTTCTCTCCGGTCCTTATGTGGTATATTAAGATAGAATCGATGATGTATTAGAGGAACATACTTCAGCATCTTCTTAATATCTATTATTTTTAGGTACGAAACAGGGTTATGCTAACCCTACATGTAGTTAGCGGTGGATACAAACTTTTTAAATCCGTGAAATAAGTTGCTGTAGCGGTGTTCGTTAAGACTGCAGTTTCACACTACATGAATAATCATCATTCATAATTATTACTGCCATTTTTCAGAAATCGGATTTTTTTCATCTTTGAAATCAGAGGTATCTCACCAGCCAGATTTTAGGGCTTTCCTACGGTTTGTGAGATACCATCAATATCTAAGAATTTACCAACTATGTTGTTCACGATAAAGGGTTTCGTTTTCTACAGTTAGCGACGAGTTTCATCCACTGGTCAGGAGTGTAAACATGCCCTTTTCTCTTTTGTGCCCTTTAAATATCTAAAAAGTCCGTATCATTAAGTAAAAATGTGTGACCAATCACGAGAAAGCATACGATTACTGCTTATACGTTTGGTGTAGTATTAACAATATACATCATGTAACATAGCGTATTCTAATTTTAGTTCTGGAATATATATATTCCATATATATATATTTTTAGTACAGTATATTTTTGGAAACCGCCTCTTTTATGTTGGAATGAAGGCAAGATATTACTTTTTGCAAGTCACTGTAATATGTCGATTCATACCACATGCATATGATTATCTTTTCATTGTCAGGTAAATATAAGTGAACGCCAAAATTAAAAGTTTGCAGTTACCGAAGATAGAACACTTCACCCGTTTAGACATAAGGTGTTGGTAATGTCCTCTCCAAATTAAATAAAAGACATGTAGTTCCAGACATGTCAAGTGATTCTTCCTTGTAATCATTCATAACTTTTTGAGTTGTATTTGAAAGGAAATGGTGATTATCCCTCTGTGTTCTTATTTGAATGCACTTCTCAATATTTGATTCTGTGGAAAGTTGAACTCTCAATATATCAAAAGTTTAACGTGTTTCTTTTTTTGTTACATAAAAATGTAAATTAAATTGACTGTTAAATATGTGACGATAAAAGGATTCTTTCCCTGGTTCTTTTCCATCATCTTCACATTTTGAAACGTAGAGTTTATGTGGTTAAGATCTACAAAGAGCAGGTGGCAAGTACTGACGTTTACTAGAACGTTGACCGTAGTAACGACTGTAGCGAGGAAAGCTTTTAATATGGTCGTTTATGTTGTCGACAACTTCATCGCTTCTTTTGTTTCCAGATGTCCCCTTTTCTCGTTGATTTGGTGAAAGTATATTTGTGATAGCATCATTTTTATCTTTATGTGCATAATCCAGTCTTTTCTTGCTGATATGAACTACAGTGAGAAACAATGTCTTACAAAATTTTTGCTGATTAAACATAAATTGACGAGTCGATTGCTTATGACTTGGTCTGCGATTAGTTCAATTCCTTGGTCTTTTTGGTGAACATAGCTTGACTGTTCCACAAATCCAAATAGTTTGTCCATTGCAATCGAGGTATTTTTTATAAAAGCATCGATTTATTTTTTTTGCATGTGCATGATTTTGCTTGCTCATTGTCTTTTGCTTTGGCAATCAACAGGATGACAATTTTTGGCAGGTACAGTCTTGACTTTTTAGTTTACATAACCTTCGCCGCGGTTTCTTTTTGCCTAAATTATGTTACGTTTCCATGCTATGGTATTCTGAGGTTTTCTTTTTAAGACTTCCTGTGAACGGCTCAAATTTTCTATAGCTGCAGTTGATGTACCTGGTTCTTTACTATTTCTCACAAGTTGCTGAATATTTTTAAGAGTCTCTAAAAAGAAATATAACTGGCTGCATGAATAACATGAAAAAAGGTGTTTTATACATAGTATCATTGTTTAATCCTCTAGGGACATTTTCTCGATCTTAAGGACTGAAAATCCAAAATGCAAGTGACGCGACGCCATGATTTATCCATTACGTACTTCTTTAGACTAACTGGTAAACATTAAAGTAAAGCAGGTGGAAAATTTAGAACGTAGTTTTGAGGTTCGAATCGGTTTGTAAATGCCCCTTTATCCGCTTCTTGTCGATCGATGATGATAGGTATAATAAAAGATTGAAGTTGTGAAGTAAAGTGTTGATTTATTGACAGATACTGGTAATTAGACATTATGATGTTCGTTAGGTAACTACTTATGATTGACTGTGTTCATATGGACTTAAATCCCCAATTTATAATCTCACAAATAATTTATACCTAAGCACATAGGTCATTGCTTTCTATCATACCATACCAACAAACTTTGCTTACAGTACAATTTAATCTACGTCTTAATTGCGACACTTAGTAAGTTCAATTAGAAAATATATTATTCGGCAATTTATTTAGTTGTAGGTAAATGAAGTAATTATTAAAATATTATACGATATGGTTTTACAATGTCACTTATTATTTTTTTATTTTAAGATTACAGATTGTTTTCACGACGTTTCGGCAAGGTCACACTTGCCGAAACGTCGTCAAAACAATGGTTTTTCTAAAAAACAAAACTATTTAACGCGGAGTCAAACCCAGAAAATAACTGAAATCATATATATATATATATATATATATATATATATATATATATATATATATATATATGTGTGTGTGTGTGTGTGTATCATGTTCTTTTTAATATGCATTTTATATTGTTATATTGCATTGTATTCAAAGTTATAGTTTTGAGTACTAATTTTTTTTATAACTTTTACTATATTATTCGTACACGTTGGTTTCGATATTTACATTTTTTCTACTCTGAACAGTCTAATAGAAAGATCGTTAACCAAACCCGTAACCAAAATTGGTTATTTTTCATTGGTGAACAAAAATATAGTTAATAAAAAGTAAAAGACCATTAAATTGTAGGAGAAAGGAGCCTACTTTCTATAGTGGTAATTTAGCAAGCCACATTAAGGTCATTAATAAGGACAGTGTAAGTTAATGACAGTGTCTATGATGAACAAAATGATACTTAATATATAATTAGCTTAATATTTAAAATAATAACCATGAACCTATCATATATATTCTCTCTAAGATCGGTAAGTAATTATTGAAAACCCTTTCATTATACTTTTTGTTTCTGTTGAAAAGCTTACTATACTAGATACAATAAATGTTGTAAAATTGTTGCTTTTGGTAATACCCAAATCAGTTAATATAATATATATTATATAACAGTAAAATGAGAGGTAAGTAGAATAATTATCTAGCACTAAAATCGCCTAAATTTTAAGCCCACTTTTTAAATATCGATGGCTTACAGCACACGTATTATGTATCATATATATCAATGGACATTGAAATGGGTAATTAAAATCAATACCTTCTTCTTCTTCGCGTGCCATATCAGAATTATCCGACGTTCCGACGTTATGCTTCTCGATCTTCTGCAATATGGAATAATTGTCCTGCATTTGGTATCTGAGTCCCTTCCAGAATGTTGTTTATCCAAAAAACTTGTTTTCTTCCTACGCCTCTACAGCCGTCTATTTTGCCTTTAAGGATCAGTTGTAAGATTTTATATCCACTTCCTCTTACTATATGTCTCAGGTAAGACATTTTGCGATATTTAACAGTCCTTAGCAGTTTGTTTTGTATGGACATGGTTTGATCTGTCGTCATTTTGATAAGGAAAACCTATTCTCGTGTAGAATAAATTTATTTGTGTTTTGTAGCCCTCTCGATAGTGGCATGAATTAAATCTGCTTCTAAATATCAGTGACCACTCTTCATGAATTTTAAATCAATCGTATCTATATGTTGTATTGTATTTACTGTATATAATATGGCTGCTGCCATATCATTTTGCGATTCTGGCCGTCGCAAGTATCAGAAAATGTGCTTACATATTTGACAGTACTAGGATGTTTTGAAATGTACATCAACAAACAGAATGAAATTTCAGATGATCCTGTTCCTCCATTTTTTCCGTCCCAAATATAACAATGTCTGTCGCTATTACAATAATCAAATATTGTAAAGTTGTAGACAAAAAGTTTAGGTCTGTAGTAAATTTGAGGATTGCCAACACAGATAAAACTGTCTGCCAGTCAAATAAATAGAATGAAATGTTACACTTCTGTCATCTATTGATCGTTTTGTATCTTCAGCATTTATCTTGACAGAATCAGTTTCTCTCTTTTTATGAGCTTGATTCTCATTTTCTAAGGCAAATTTGTCTGAAGCGTTTTTATCTATTTATCTAACTATTGCAGAGAAAACACTGATCTTTTTTTGATTTATAAAAACTTAATGGAGGTTCCTAGCCTTTTTTGCTTATTGGCTTTGGCTTGGAACCTTTAGCCACGTAATAACATATTATGAATATTAGTATTTATTCATACAGGATTGTACAAGGAGGACACTTTTCACGCTCAGGGATTCATCAGAGCGACTTTATTGTAACAAACAAGACATAAACCATGGTTAGGCAGGTGTGCAACATATTTGTTAAACATACAAAGAAAATATATACGATGAATTTTACACTCATAAGTTTAATTTAATTTTTACAAGAAATATCATAATAATTTTAAAAATTTTTATATTGTCTTCACTTAATAGAAGATTTACGTTTAATGGTGTACTTAAACCCTCTTTTATCAATTCTATTAGCAGCCACGTGCTTGTATTATGATATAGTGAGCAGATGAAAAATATGTTATTTAAATCAGCTATACTAGTTCCACACTTACATCGGTCTATTGGGAGAACTCCTATTGTGTGTAGATATTTCGGAAAACATCTATGATATACTTTTAATCTTAAGACAGTTGACACTATGTTTCTGCTTAGTGTAACGTCTTTGTAAAATTGTTTTACAGCTACTGTTGGTTGTAGTTTGTATAAATTAGTGCCTGCGCATCGTCTGTCCCATTTAAATTTAATATGTTGTTTGATATAGGCAAGTAGGTCACATGTGTTGAATTCTTCTATCACCATATGTGGGTGATGTAATGAATTTTCAGCTATAGAATCAGCAATAGTATTGCCAAAAATATCTGAGCGTTCCTTAACCCATACAAATTTAACACCATTTGGGTCGATAGCTTTAGTAACTGTTGAAAAATTTCTAATATTAATATATTGCTATTGATTGTGATTTTTAAGTTTTGTAAGGAGTGTAATACTGACAGTGAATCACTGCATATGACAATCTTTTTTATTTTATTTATATGACAATTTTTTTTCACTGATTTTCACAGCATAATTTAAGGGCTTTGTATATAGCACATACTTCAGCACATATGTTGGATTGATTATTTAAAATAAATGATTTTTTTTAAAGTCATCTATGCATGACAATAATGTTACTGATCTATATGATATTATATTAATATAACAAAGCATTAATTAAATTTGTAAGGAGGTATTTCAGTTTGCAAAATACAGTTATAAATATGAAGTAGTAGTCTTTTAGCCAGTACACTAATTTTTTGTAACATAATATAAGAAATCTGCTCTGGACCTGGAGCTGTGTTTTTGGATATTTTGATAGCATATTCCAGTTCGGATAATGTTATTTCTTTTAATAAATAATGGTCTTCTAAATGTAAACCCATGTAAGGTATATGTTTGTTAACAAATGGTGGACATAACTTCTGAAGAATATCTTCTGCAACTACGGAAGGAGCATATTTAATGTTTGTTGTTTAATTTGTTAGCCATCTATCATATTTGAGTTAATGAGCAACTAGAGTTTAAACTGGAGCAAAATTAAATCCATGTTGTTTTCGCTTTGTGTTTAAAATTTTTTTTAGTTGTAGCTATTATCTTTTTATTTTCAAAAAAGCTATTCAGTGTAGACGCGGTTTTGTATTTTTTAAGACCATTCTTCTTAAGCTGTAGGTGTGTATTACATTCATCATCCCACCAAATTGATTTTTGTCTATGTTTAGGACTAAAGGATACGTTTTGAGGGATAGAAGCTTTACTGCTTGTATTAATTGCTCTATTCACTCACTTCACTGTTGCGTTGGTTTTTGTCTTTGGTTTGATATGCTTCTTTTGTTGGGGTTTTGTCATCCTGTTTTAGGCTTTTGCCTCTTCAGGATGTGGTTTTTGTCTTTTTGGTGTTGGCTTCTGGTTCTTCTTTCTTCGTGATCCACTGGTGGGGTACAGCCAGGACAATCAGCGGAGAAAGGCAGTGGTCGGTTCTTTTCAGAATTGATTTCTAAAAAAATATTAGTGAATAATTAGTGATTGTTAATTAGTATATGTACAAAATGAGATATTAATATATGTATAAATACATGCATTAATATGTTATAATTAGTAAATGTGTTAAACGCGACGCGAGAGGGCAGCTGCGGCTGTATCCTCTAAATAGACAGGTATCATTTGCAAGTGGGATCGGGAAACCGCAGAAAACCGATCCCCCCCTGTCTAGGCAAGCTCGAAGTGAGCAATTTAGCTAGGAATGCGACGGAAATAGAGGGGAGTTGCCTCCCGTATGTCAATGTATTCATCAGGGAGTTCGTTACTGGCAAGTTCCAGTAGAATTGCGGGGAGGTGTGGGATTTTTGGTTTAGGATGTCTGGTGAATACATTGCCGCGGGTAGAGCAGACAGTTTTTAGGATGCGTTGAGCTCTGAGGTTTTGGCTCCGGATAGTGCGTGTAGTATAACTTCTGCTCAGAGAGTGTAGTCTCTCATTTAGGGGCTGGATATTAGATAATTGATGAATGAGGGCTGAAGGGTAGTCGTTGCGTCTACCATTCACTCTACGCAGAATCCTCCTCTCTAGACTTAACAAGTTTTCTTTGACTGATTTAGGTATTGTAGCATAAATATTGGATCTGTATTCAAAAATAGGTCTAATAAAAGTTTTATAGGTGAAAATTAATGTTCTAGAGTTCGTAGCCCCGAAATTACATCTCAAGCTATTGAGGAGACTCAATCTGCTCCTAGCCTTAGCGCAGGCTATGTTCAAATCGGCCCTCCAATTCAAAGTTCGAGTGAACTTCACACCGAGGTATTCGATCTGATCACGGAGTTGGAGTTGATCTCCCCACAGCGTGAGATAGTTTCTTTCGTTAAAGGAGGCCGCGCATACACTGTGTCTAGGGTGTCTAAAAAGAATCATTTCAGTTTTGTTCGGATTCAGGGACACTCTCCATCTCCTGCACCAGTTTTCAACTAGTCTAAGGTGATCTTGAGCATACCTGAGAACAGAATCAACGTTCGTTGCTGTAGTTACTAGAGCAGTATCATCCGCGTAGAGTAGAGTGGCGGTTTTGTTTCGTGTAGTATTTGGAAAGTCGCTGTTGTATATTGTGTAAAGTATGGGGGCCAGTACAGAGCCTTGTGGTACTCCAGCTGTTGGAGTAAAAGAATCAGAGAAATAACCACGCTCTTTTACTCTGACCAGACGTTCAGAGACGTATGATTGGATTAGTCTGACGAAAGGAATTGGTAGTCCAATGTTCAATAGTTTCTTGATCAGTCCCACATGCCAGACTTGATCAAAGGCTTTTTGAACATCGAGAAAAATACCTAGTGCAAGTTTGCTGTCGTTCAGACTTTGAGTAATGTGTGTAACAATTTCAGTCAATGCCGTAATTGTAGAGCACCCTTCTCTAAAGCCGAATTGAAAAGAGGGAATGATATTGTGTTCGTTCGTGAAGTCAATGAGTCTTTCTTTTAGGATCCTCTCAAAGACTTTTGCTAAAACATTTGTTAGTGAAATCGGCCGGTAAGAGTTAGGATCTGTGCGGGGTTTGCCCTTTTTTAGGAGCATAATTGTATTTGCTACTTTCCATTGTGACGGGAAATAGCAGAGTTTGAGGGTGGCATTGACAATATTTGTTAGATAATGGTAGACACTCGGAGGAAATTGTTTCACGCAGCTCCTGGCAATGTTGTCAGGACCCGGTGCATTCGATTTGCCGATATGACAAAAATTTTTGAAAGTTTGTTGATCCACCGGTGCCATGATGGGATGGTCATGCGGCACCTGAGGATCGAAAGGGGCGCCGAGTTGTCTGTTTACGTCTTTTTCAGTCGCAGTCAGGAAGGCGGGGTCAAATCTAGGATTATTAGGTGAGATTAAAGTGTTTTGTAAATGGTTTTTAAAGGCTTCGGCCTTTTGTTGATGTGTGTTAATAATTTGATTGTTCACTATAAGGTGAGATGGATTGTTGGTTTTTTGTTTAGTTAGGCACTTGAATTTATGCCAGAACTTACCACCGTCACGGAAATCAAGACTAGAGGTGGCTGCCCGCCATTGTCTGACCTGCAATTGCTCTATTCAGATTAAACGGCATTTTATTACAGTTCTCGTGTTCTCGGACGCGACTAGTTCACGTTCGAGACGCATTGCCCCGCCCCTTATTTTTCCCGTTGGCCCCCTCCCTGACCCGGAAATCCCTAATTGCTACTTCGAAAAGTATAAAAATGGCGATTTTCAGGTCAATCAGTCATTCAGTCAGTCTTTCACGGGCTCTCCGAGAGCTCAGTGCTCTCGGGGCTCTGCTTTCTTGTTTTTAGATTTTCCCATACTCTGTGGCTGAGATGTTATTCTACTGCAACCTGGTATTTTTATTTCGACCTTTGTCATGTAAGAAATATCTCGCCTTTTTCAAGGCAAGATACCAGAAGAAAACATTTACGAGTCCATACCCTGAAAATGGACTTAAGTAGAGGAGCTATCGTTGATGTTTTCGAAGCCCTCTACAGAGTACCCGGAGGCATTAGAAGGCGTTTAGACGCTTTCCATTTACCCCGAGGTGACACTCAGAGTATACAACATTATTTAATTTCATTTCAAAAGTGCTCTGAAACTATTTCCAATTAGGCTTCTCTAATTTCCCTTTCCTTGTTGGATAGACAATAGAAGAAGGTACATCAATATTCAACTTAATAAAAATAATATAATGATTAGATCTAAGAGTTTTATTTAATGTTTACCAATGAGTTAGTACAATTAGTAGAGAAGTTATTAGCGTTAAGTCTACAGCGGATTTTGTATAGTTTGGAGGGGTAATTCTGGTCGCTGAACCATCATTTAGAAGTATTAAATCCATATCAGTTATAGCATCAAATTATACTATTGCCATAAGTATTATTCTTTGAAGAACCCCATACCGCATGATGGGCGTTGAAATCACCTCCTAGTACCGTCTCTCCTTCGAGTGAGGAATACCAATTAAAAAGTCGTTCCCGTTCTCGGGTGCTTATATTCTTGTTAAGTTTATATAATAAGACTATGTTAATTAAAATCAATTTTTACACCACACATTTCCAATGTTCCAACATTTATAACATCCAATATCTTATACTTATTTATCCGTAGGCTTAAAAATATAGCTACACCTCCAAATCTACCACTTTTCTAGTAATTGACGGTATTTTCGATTAATTCGGTATACCTTAAAAACAATGTTGTGTTTTATCTTATAACATGTTTTAAATAAAATTGCAATGTCAATAGCATTCGAATATAGAAATTGTTTAAAAGACTGCGCATTAGATACAGTAGGACGACTATTCCATTGAATTAAATTTAAATTATTTGAACTGTTATGATCCATTGGATGTGGATAATTCACCAATATATTTGAAACGTGTTTTTTAACTAAATTTTGATCATTGTCTATAAATTAATCTTTGCAAGTTAAAACATCAGAGAGAAAGCTGAGTATTATATTAGTAATACCTTCAACAATTTTTCCTTTATGTCTCATGAACTCATCAATTTTAGGATTAGTAAGATTGACGAACTGGCTGTACTTTTCTCAATCCTTTTATTATCAATATGATGATCGCTGTCATTCATATTTCTTTTTTTAATGATTCAAAACTGTTACTTGATGTGCAATTTCTTCTCACAACTCTCGGTTTAGAGATACTGCATCCTGAAGATAAATTAACATTTTTGGAAGGTAGCGGAGGAAAACTACTAGAATCATTAGCTAGTAACGAGAATATATTATTAGCTAATACTTTTGAGTAATAATTTGGATTACTTTGAAATTTTTAAGCTTCCTGAAACGAGATATTTTTTGTTGCCATAATTTCCTTAATTTCACGTTGTTTAGTATATTCTGAGCGTTCTCTTGATAGTGCCAAATGTTGCTAACCACAGTATAAACATTAAGTTTCCACAGAGCAGTCCTTATTACTATGATTTTCATCACAGTTACAACCCTCTTTCCCATAACATTGTTGTGTCATATGTCCATATCTCAAGCATTTCTCACAGTGTATAACAGGATATATGTACGGTTCCACTGGAAAAATACAACTATTAATTATGACTTCTTTTGGTAAAGAAGATCTGATGAATGTTATACATATAAATTGTCTAGGTACTAGTTTAGTTTTATCTGTTTCTGTAGTGGCTCTACGCTTTAGTCGTTTTATTTTTTTAATATTACTACTTGGATTCTTACTTTTAAGTTTTTCCAGTAGGTATGTTTCGGTAAACGCTGTATCAACTAAACGAACTAAACCTCGACGTTTCACAAAAAACTGTGGTTTATTAGCAATTAAATTGTTGGCTTCTAAAAAGTCGCCACTTACACTGTTATTAACAGAAGAAGCATTATTTAAAATTACCTTCTATCTGTATCTGTAGAGTAGGGGGGGCGAGTTAAGTTTTACAGCACTTAGGCCACAATTGATCCATTGTGCATCCTCCCAGGGAGCTGTCACCCTTAGCTCATTGTCCATCCTGCCATTTCTAGGAAGGTGGACAAGTCACCAGCAGATATCTCACTTATGTGGGCAGGTGTAGGCCATGACTTGCCGAACGCGTACTCTCGTATTAACGATAACTCTGGGCATTCACATAGGACATGCTCTACAGTTTCGTGTTCCCGTTCACACTTCCTACATAGAGGTGTGTCTACTAGCCCCAGTGTGTGGAGGTGTTTGCTTAGTTGACAATGACCAGTTAAAAAACCAACTGAAAAACGTAGATTTTTCCTGGTCATTCCCAAGTACTTCTTTGATGTTGACTCTTCAAGGTTACTTAGTGTTACCCTGGCAAGTCTACATCCTTTCCCTTCTTCCCATCTTTTTACGGTTTGCGTATGGGAGTGACATTTGACAATTTCCGCGATTGTTGTAGTTGACCAACCAAAAAGATCCCCAGGTCCTAGGAGTCTTAGGCCTGCCGCCTTCCTAGATAATTGGTCAGCAATGCGGTTGCCTTTATTTCTATTGTGTCCTTTAACCCACTTCAGGATGATGGTATTACCATCCGAAGCTTGAGTTAGTGACTCGTGACACTCCATTACTAAACCTGATGTGACACGTGGTCTATTCAAGGTTAGTAGCGCTTGTCTGCTATCTGTGCAGATCATTATAGTTTTCCCTGCTATACCTTTTTGGGTTATCTCTTTTGCGGCTATGGAAATACCAGTTAGTTCTGTCTGAACTACACTGGCATTTTTGCCCATACTCCACTTTATTCTTAGGTTCAGTGATCTGGAGTATATCCCGCATCCTGAGCCTTCTTTCATTTTGGAGCCATGGGTGTATATGCAATAGGCATTTGCCACGTTTGTCTCCATACACTGTCTTGTTTCAATTTTGTAGGGTTTGTTAAAGACGAACTTTGGTTCAATTGAGTCGCAGCCTGCCTGTAGTACTGGTAACGCATCCAGCTCTCCCCGCCAGAAACGAGTTCTCAATTGTCCCATTCCTACATCAAAGTTTGCACCAGCTGAGCGCAGTCGCGTCATTGTCACTAAAGCCACCTCTTTGACATATATGTCTAGAGGCGTGATGCCAATGATCAACTCCATTGCAGCAGTTGGTGTTGTTTTCATGGCACCTGTTATATTTATGCAAGCCATCCGCTGAATATGGTTTAGTTTGTTAATCGCTGTTGGCTGTAGCACTTTTGGTACCCAAGCAATAGCTCCGTAAGTTAGCATTGGCCTAATGATAGCGGTGTAGACCCAGGCGATCACCCTGGGCGTGAGGCCCCAGGTGTGTCCAACCGTTCGTCGACACTGTTCATAGGCAATATATGCTCTTTTAGCTCTATACTAAAACAGTTTTTACCTGAAGACGACTTTTTAGCAACATCGCATTTAAAGCGACGAAAGGATATTTCCCTTATCAACTTTGCAGAGGCGTACCAAAAACAGATTTTAATTATTTATTTAAATACATACGTAATTACCTACAAATTAAATCTAAGACCGATATAATTATTAAATTATTATATGTGTCTTGACGGATAAAGTAAAAGCCATATAAGAAGAAAGGTTAGTAATTAAGCAATGATCAATGGACATCAAACATCTAGGTGTGAGTTCCATGTTAACTTCCTGTCGAGGGTAATACCAAGATACTTCACCTCGTCAGAAAAGTTTAGACTGTAGTTTAGAATTCTTGGGGGTATTGAGCCCGTGATTCTTCTTTTCCTGGTAAAGAGGACCATCTCTGTTTTCTTAGGATTTATAGATAGTGAGTGTTCCTTGCACCATGTTTCTATTAGTCGAAGAGCAACTTGTGATCTCTCACATAGTGTGTTCTCAAACTTACCGCTTTGCAGGACAGCAATATCGTCTGCATAGGCTATTGTGTAGATACCGTTGCTGTTGAGTTGGTCAACCAGGGTGTCTAGAACTATGTTCCATAGTAGTGGTGATAGCACCCCTCCCTGTGGACATCCCTCGTAACCATGCCTCTAACAGAAACGTCTTCTACATTTATGCTTATTGCTCTACTAAATATCCATTTGCTTATGGCCAGGGGAACATTCCTAACTTGAACATTGAGCTGTTGGGTGATAGTTGGGAATGTGGTTTTATCAAACGCTCCCTCAATGTCTATGAATATACCTAGGGTGGATTCTTTATTATCCAACGATCTTTCAATTCTTCCCACTACATGATGCAGTGCAGAATCGGTGGATCTTCCCGAAGTATATGCATGTTGATTTGGGTGAAGTGGGTTATGAACCAGAACTTCATCCCTTATGTACCTCTCGCATAGCCTCTCCATCGTTTCAACAGAAACGATGTTAGGCTAATTGGTCGGAAAGCCTTTGGTAGGGTGTAGTCCATCCTACCTGGTTTTGGTATGAAGACCACACGTACCTCTCTCCACTTCTTAGGAATATACCTCAGAACCAAAGAGACTCTGAATATTTCCACGAGGTGCGGCAGAAGGATATCCAGTCCCCACCGTAGTAGGGCTGGATATATGCCGTCAGGCCCTGGTGATTTGAAAGGGGTGAAGCACGATATGGCCCATTTTACCTTTTTCTCATTAATCATTGTTCTGGCGAGATGCCAGTCGTTTGTTGAAGGTATGATTGTTTCTTCCATCCGGTTTGGTGCTGTTGAGACACTAGAAATGGGAAAGTGTGTTTTCATCAGGACCTCAGCACTTTCGCGAAGGTTGGAAGTTTTGTTCCCATCTTCCTTCGTTAGTATGCCGACATGCCGATGTGGGTCCTTTGAGAGCGCTTTTTGTAGCCTGGATGCCTGCGGGAAATCTTGGATTTCCTCACAGAAGGTTCTCCAAGCAGCTCTTTGTCTTTTTCTGCAGACTTTTTTAAACTCTCTGAGATTTGATTGATAAGAATCCCAATCCTCTTTGAGTTTGGTGTGTTTCGCTCTACTAAAAGCTGTTCTTGCTATCTTTCTAAGGTGTTCCAATTCAGTGCACCACCAAGAGTTGGTTTTGCGACTTTCCTGGACCATCCTTATTGGACAGGATTTTTTATAAGCATAGCTTATTTTGTTTTGGATAGATATGAACCGTATGCCTTTCCAATTCTATATTAGTTCCTGGAGTTGAAGCCTTTTCATTCCGCAGAGCATCTTCTAAGAGTCGGTTGTAGAGTTCTACATCCGTCCTCCCAGAGTCGCGTGATTTGATAATGCTTTTTTCCAGACTAATAATATAGGTTAGCCAGCGGTGGTCAGACATAGAAATATTATCCGATACCTGCCAGTTCTGAATCTTATTCGATACTTCAGCTATTGCCAGCGTGATATCTATGACTGTTTGGCTACGAACATTAATAAAGGTAGGTTCGGTGCCCTTATTTAAGATATACAAATCTTTTATAATAATATAGTCATAAAGGGACTTACCTCGAGCGTTGTTGTCTTTGCTGCCCCAGCCTAAGTGGTGAGAGTTCGAATCGCAGCCGATAATAAGTTCTACTTTCTGACTGAGACAATGGTCTACCAGATCTTCCATTTCCCTTGTTGGTGGTAGGGTGGCTGAATCTGAGGGTAGGTAGACTGATGTTAGTATCAACTCTCTATTTTTGCCCTTTCCCCATGGGCACTTCACTTTAACCGCAGTTACGTCTGAGGTGCAAAACTGCGCCATGGGGGAGGCTTTGATTTTTCTGGGAACATATATTGCTGTTCTCGGTTGTTGATTGCTTGGTAAGCTGATAATTTGACCGTTTAGGCTGCTAACACCAGTTATTTTGGTCTTATTTATCTAAAGGTTCTTGAAATAGTGCTATTGCATCCTCCATTTCATCCAGGCGGCAACATAGTGTCGCCGTTGCCACCTGTCACCACCCGTTTTGTATTGGAGGTTGCATTGAATAATGATAACCTTATTTTTTTCGACGTCCTTGCCCATGGCTTAGGTATCGTTTCGGTTCTTTTTTTTAGGTGTCCATTTCCTCCTCGGTTGAGGAGTGGTCATCTTCACTTGTTTTGGAACCTCCTCCGCAGAGTTCGTCGACCATCATCTGATGATCTTCTCCCTGCTGTGGAACCAGGGTTGTCTCAGTCTCAGCAACCGTCGTCGTTGCCGCGTTTCTGAGGTTCCTGGTTCCGAGGAGGTATCCTTCACTTTGTTTATGCTTGCTTTTAGGTACAATGAGGTGAACGCGCAGCTCAGCCTCATTGCCCTTTTCCTAAGGACAGCCATATCATCGTCTCCGATTCCGAAGACAAACAAGTGTCCTTTAGGATCCTTTGTTTTCGCCTCATGGTGGAAGGTGCACCATCTCGCAACTGCTATGTCTGGATTTTGCACCGCTAACCTCCGCAGCACTCTTTCTGGGTTATCAGAGGTGCTAATAGCATCCTCCGGGATCTATAGAGAGGCCTTGGTAAGTTTCGGGAGCTTATCCTGACTGACAACTGCCAGTGATGCTTCCTCCCACGGTTTGAGCTCAGCTGTAGCCTTTTCCAGCCATGCAAGCGCCTCATCGTCATCACAGACTACTCTGATGATCTCACCAGAGTAAGTCCACGATTTAAACGTGGGTGCTTTTACCTGGCTGCTGGAGGGTGACAAGAATTTTCTGTCCAATTCCTCGATTAGGCTGTCTCTAATAAGGTTTGCCCGGTCGGCGGTGACCTTTCCGTACGGGTTTTCCTTATCTATAATAGCAACCTTGAGATGTCTCAAGGTAGCTTCCGCGAAGCTTTGGGAAGCGGTGTTTCCACCACTGCGTGACTTCTTATGCTTCCTCGGCGTGCCCTCCGTGGAGGTACTTGGGTGAAGGCCCTTCCCAACCGGGGGCTGTTGGTTCCTGTCCTCTTTTGGAGGTGGAACCGTTATCAGCCTCCGATGTGGGCATCTTCACTTTTGTCTTGGGAGGGCTGGAGAGGGATGAGCTGCTCCCGTGGGTGTTTTTTCCATCGCCTCTCTGGCCTTCTTCCTTCTTTTTGCCTAGGCGCCGCAAATTCTGGGGCGTTTTGGCTGATTTTCCCGAGGTGGTCCTTGTCCATCCTCCGTTTGGGCCGAAGCTTGAGGTGAACATTGCTGTTCATCCTTAGCTCCGGCTTCAGACTGAGGTAAACGTTTTGGTCCAGCCTCCGGTTGAGCCGAGACTAGAGGTGAACATTGCTGTCCATCCTTATCTGCAGCTTCAAGCTGAGGTGAACGTTTTGGTCCAACTTCGGAATTTGGTTTTGGTTTTTTTGTTTATTTTGAATTCATGTTGTTCCCACAAGTAGCTAGGGAAAGATTGGTCGCCCCTGGCAGAGCCTCGCATTACCAGGGGAAGGCTTAATACAGTGGGGTTTGCCTGGTTTCCCAGGGGGATCGTTCACGACCACATAAAACCCTGTGGTCATACAGCCATCGGCACGATTACCTCACACATTAGCTTGGGTAGGCTGCTTCTTGGTCGCTGAAGCAGTTCTTCCACTCCTAGTCTCTTGAATACCTGGGAAGGATTTCCAGATACCCTAGAGGGCTATGTGCTGACAGGAACTGTTCCAGCGTGGTCGTTTCACACCTTTCTATACTTCCATTCACTAGGCCTAGCCCGTTTGTAGGGGGTACCTTCATTCAACAGAGAGCTCCTTATTAGGGAGATCCCATTCATTCACACACACACATACTTGTTCCACTTCCTACGCCAGACTACAGCCCTATCTGAACAGTCAGCTTTAGCCTCCGAACCTACGTTAAGGTCGTGCAGTCCCTATCGAAGGTTAAAATTACCTTAATTTTATTCCTATCAATAGATTTAATTTCAGTAATATTATTTTTAAAATTATTTATATGTAAATAATAGACAACTCGTTATCGGATGTAATTTACCGATCTTTTATCGATAGACTTCAAGTACACAACGAATGGTTACACAAACGATATCGGATGTTTCTGTCGTAATGTTTTTTTATAAGACTCGGATCGTTATCATTTTTATATTCGTCTGTTATTGGAAACGACTTACCAGATATAGTTGTTCCACCAGGATCATCTATCTCTTTTCTCACTTCCATTTCACAAAATATACTTTGTCTTTACCACTACATTGCTTATAAATACGTCTACTCACTTTAAACGCTTAGACGGAACTGAGGTTCGTAGCTATTGAAAACAGAAATTTTTCATAGAGTCTGTACAAAATTAAAACATTTAAATCGCACGATAAGTAAAGCTTCTTTGACTCTTTTCTACAATAGTGACTTTCCATACGAGGAAAGGAATCGAAAGTCTTACAGAAAAACTTAATACTCTTTTATTTTCGTTATTTTCGTCCGGTAAGCACAAACACTTCAAATACTTGTTACGTCCTTCAGAGTTTCCTTGACACGGACGTGCTCGTTGAATAAAGATAGTAGCTCGTAGAAGATTAAATTATTTTTTACAACTGCACAAATGAATGATTTTTATCTACATGGATGTTTCAGTTGCCAATAATCTTTA
>OU898280.1:41801179-42033679 GCA_918026665.1 Diabrotica balteata
ATTCCAAAGAACCTCCTAGAAAATATAAAAAAGCTAGGTCTGAGCGAACATCTCTACAAGACCATGCAAAAAGCTGTACTACTCTCAACATCCCGATGTGTACGAAAATTTTTGGGAGATACTCCAGCATACCAAGTCACCTAGGGCTCGATAACACGGAAAGAGTCCCACCAGAGCTCAATCCTTTTGATACCGTAGGTATCTGGGATGAGTGAATTTTCCCCTTAGAGGGAGTGTGAGCCGTATGGCTAAATCTGGATAATAATAATAATAAGAACAAGACACTCAACCTGTTAATACCCAGCAGGACAACAACGAGTTGCACAATAGACTGGTAAGAGAAATGGAACGGGCCATACAAGAGTTTAATGGTACAAACGAACTTAGCCGACCACCGCTACCAAAAATAAACTCTTGTAAGAAACTAGGTGCGCTGTTACAAATTATGAACACTGAAGTCCTACCCAATTATATCGTGGAAGCACATACATTAGAATATTTGCATATGCTAATTTACTGTGCAGCAACAGCAATTGCTAATGTTATGGGCATTAAGATCAGAACACGACGGGGAACTAATATCGGAAGGACTGAAAACAGAATTGCACCCTGGGAAAAAAGACTGCTGAGGAAAATTGAATTATTGCGCAGGGATATTGGGCAAATTACGGAATACATCCGAGGAGTAAGAAGTCAAAAACTAATTAAAAGAGCTGAAGAAATTATTCTGAACACTTCAAGACACTCACAACACGATCCAGAAAACAACACAGCTCAACACTGCCTAGACACATTAAAACAAAAACTCTCCGTTTATTCAGGTCGCTTAAGGAGATACAAAGTTAGTAACAACCGTAAATGCGACAATATACTTTTTGAGAATTCAGAGAAGGCTTTCTATAGAAAACTAAATTCCACTGTAGAAAATGTAAATAAATCCTACCCAAGCCATGAAGAAATTCATGAGTTTTGGGGAAATCAACTTTCGACGCCAGCTACCCATAACAACAATGCTGGATGGATTGAAGACACGGAGAACAATTGTCAACACTATAGGAATATTCCTTATGAACCTTTTACCACTGAAGAAGTCTTGAACATCATCAAAGAGCTTCATAACTGGAAAATCTCCTGGACCAGACGGAGTTCAGAACTTCTGGTTAAAGAAGTTTTGGAGTGTTCATGAACTTTTAACAGTATTTATTAATAACATTATTTCTAATTTGCAGGAAATACCATCATTTCTTACTCAGGGAACCACTTATCTAATACCGAAGGATCAAAATAACACCCAAGATCCAGCCAAGTACCGCCCAATTACTTGTCTTCCAACTTTGTACAAATTGGTCACATCCTGTGTGGCCCGGCGTAATCTACCAACACTGTGCTCTGAACAATATCATAGAGCCCCAACAGAAAGGATGCGCTAAGGGCTCCATGGGATGCAAAGAACAACTTATTATCGACTCAGTCATTTCTAACCAGGCATACACCAAAAAAACGAAACCTGTTTACTGCCTTCATTGACTACAAGAAGGCTTTTGACTCAGTGCCGCATGAATGGCTTATAGATATATTGAAAATATATAAAGTCGATGATAATCTCGTGACCTTTTTGAAGCATATAATGACAAAGTGGAAGACTAAAATTCACCTTCAAATACCTGGTGAAACCAATATCGAAACTGAAGATATCGCTATTAACCGGGGCCTTTTCCAGGGGGACTCGTTGAGTCCACTTTGGTTCTGCCTAGCGATGAACCCACTATCTCAGCTGCTGAACTCCACTGACTCAGGATTTAGCATAAAAAAATAACAACACTGTTGTGGCGAAGCTTAATCATCTGTTGTATATGGATGATTTGAAACTAATGGCTTTCCACTCGAAATCACTTAGATCAGATGCTAAAAACTGTAGAAACTTTCTCAAATGATATCAATATGCACTTTGGACTAGACAAGTGCCGTATACTTAATATAGTCAGAGGAAAGGTTCAGCCCGGAGGTTTCGATATGCAAGATGGCCAAAACATCGAGGCAATGGGTGAAAATGATATTTACAAATATCTCGGAGTAAAACAGGCGCGGAAAATTGACCATAAACAGATGAAAACTGAACTAACTTCGGAGTTCGTGCGAAGAATAAGACAACTAAATCGGTCATATCTTAATAGTAAAAATTTGTTTAAGGCATTAAATACGTACGCCTGTTCCGCGCTGAGCTACTCATTTGGTATTATAAAGTGGTCAAAAACGGATATAGAGGGTCTTCAGCGGAAAGTAAGAACACTTCTCACAAAGGCGCAAAAACATCATCCACGCAGTGCAGTAGAGAGAACAACATTACCGCGGTATCAAGGAGGAAGAGGACTTATGGATATAGGTGAGCAATTAGATAAACAAATTGCTAATTTAAGATCTTATTTTCAGGTACAGGCTGAGACATCTACTTTACATCGAGCAATTTGCGCAGTAGATGACACAACGCCCCTTAAACTGAGGGAACAAGAAATGCGCACAAACCATCTCACTAAGCAAGAAAAAATGCGCACCTGGATGAGTAAACCTCTGCATGGGCGACATCTCAATGAGATCAACCAAGAATATGTCGACAATACAGCGTCGAACTATTGGTTGACATCAGGAAAGATGTTTCCCGAGACTGAGGGTTTCCTACTTGCCATTCAGGATCAGGTTATTCCAACTAAAAATTACCTGAAATATATTGTTAAAGATCCTCAAGTCCAAAACGACAAATGCCGATATGGATGCCAAGCCCAAGAAACCATCCAACATCTTACCGGTGGCTGCCAGGCATTTGTCGGTACTGATTATAAAGAACGCCATGACTCAGTAGGAAAGATTATCCACCAAGAACTAGCTGACAAACTGGGACTTCTCCAAACCGACCATCTTCCTTATTATCAATATGTCCCTGACAGAATGCTTGAAAATGACAACTACAAGCTATACTGGGACCGCACTGTGCTCACAGACCAACCAGTGGCCCATAATAGACCGGATCTCATACTAGTGAATAAAATTACCAGGCAAACAACACTTATTGATGTGGCGATACCTAACACTAATAATTTGCTTGTTAAATACAACGAAAAGATCGCCAAGTATAGAGATCTGGAAATACAAATCAAGAGACAATGGAGAATGGAAAATACCCAGACAGTACCTATTGTTCTATCTACTACTGGTGTTATTCCCAAAAACCTCCTAGCGAACATAAAACAGCTGGGTCTAAAAGAACATCTTTATAAGGCCATGCAGAAAGCTGTACTCCTCGCGACCTCCAGATGTGTACGAAAATTTCTGGGAGATACTCCGACATACCAAGTCACCTAGGGCTCGATAACACGGAAAGAGTCCCACCAGAGCTCAATCCTTTTGATACCGTAGGTATCTGGGATGAGTGAATTTTCCCCTTAGAGGGAGTGTGAGCCGTATGGCTAAATCTGGGATAATAATATTTTATTTATTTATTCCACAACAAACACATTTTACAGAATAAAATGTAATTACAAGTAGGGATTTTGACATTAGATATACCTACATGCTAAGATAAAATGATTAAAGCGGATAAAAAGCTAGATTTAATTGCTTTGATGATGGTGTTGAAGATATCTATGTCGCTATTTTTTTTTAGTATCATATTGCACTGCCTCATCATGTTGTTAATGGGCGAGCAGTCTGTCTCACAAATAGAAAAAAAACAGCCCTCTATGACTTAACCTTAAGTTAATCTTAGGTACCAAGAATTTTATATGGTTAATCAAGAATAAGCCTTTATATTTTAAATTATTCACAATATAATATACAAATAGCATTGCTTGCATTTTTCGTCTCTGTTCCAATGTTACAAGTTTATTAGTTTCAAGCATACTCCGGTAAGACACCAAGTATGGATACGAATTATATTTTCTAACATACAGATATCTTAAAAACCTTTTTTGTTCCTTTTCAATTAAATCTATATTTACTTCTGCACGGGGTGCCCAAACTACAGAAGCATACTCAAGATGTGGTCTTACCAAGGAATTATATAGTTTAATTATGCTATCTATCATCTTAAAATGTTTTGTTTTTCTAATTATAAAATCCTAACATCCTAAAAGCCTTATTAGTAACAATGTGATAGTGATCATTAAAGTGCAAGCTTTGCTGAAAATTCACACCAAGATCTTATATACAAATACTATATATTTGGAATTGCATGATCTCTTAATGTGTATAAAAATAACGATTTGTCAAGTATTTGACTATATTATGAAAATCAAACGTTTTAAGAATTTTAAATTATAAGAATCAAAATTATCGAGTATAATTTATATCAAAATAATCAAAATATTAGATTTGAATTAGATGTAGACAAAATATTACAAAGTATGCAAAAATATTTCAATTAAGTAGTATTCAAAATTTGAAGCTTAAGTTTTTTTAATATTCTTTTTAATTTATAAAAAAATGCACTGCTCTAAATAATAATAAATATTCAAAAACTTACAGTTTTATCCCGACGTTCACTTGCATGTTCCTGCTTCTTACTTAGTACTGCAACTGGAACTGGTGAGCTGGATCTGTGGATGCTGATAGATTTTATCACCTCCAAACCGCTGGAACAGTAGACTTAAGGACTGCTATTCAGGTTCTCTGGGGATTAAAGTCTCGCGTAAGGCTTCTGGTCTTTTTATTTAGTTTTTCTTTTTTCCACTCTTTGAATTCGTTTGTCAATCTTGTATGGAACTAGGAAACAGCTATTTAGGTCGCTAATGGTCATCTCCTTCGAAGCTCCAATCTAATTAACGCCCTTTTGATGTTCTTTTATCGAAGGACCAATGGACAGAATCGAATGTAGTTAGTTCTGTAATGCTCCTTTGTCCGATTCTTCTCGATCGACGATTTAATATACAATAAAACGTTGAAGTTGTAGAGTAATCATCATGATTTTACTGACTTCTACTAATAATTACAATATAGATGTTGATTAGGTAACTATCTATAATGGACTGCCCTGAAATGAGCTCAAATCTCCAATTTATAATCTCACAAATAATGTGTACATCAGCAAAGAGGTTAATGCTTCTATCATACTAACAAACTTTAAACTATGAGCTTACAACACAATTTAATCTAAGCCGTAATTGCAACACTTAGGAAGTTCAATTTTAAAGATATATTATTCGACAATTTATTAACAGGTGAATGGACTTTTATTATTAAAATATTACTCGATATAGTTTTATCATGCCTCAATTATACACGGTGAAACTATAAAAACTTAAGAAGTTAAGAATAATGTAAGAGTACAAATTAAGGAATTAATTTGTGATTGAACAAAGTAGAACGAAACCGAAATACTTACAGTGCAAAGAAAAGACAAGTTTTAGAATCGCCAAAACGTGGTGTTGAAGTAAATGAGGTAAAATACATTAAAGAATTTGTAAGTAATATGTTTATTAATTATACCTTTTTATATTTTTGCAGATATATGTCCCAAAACTATGGTAAAACAATAAGCTTGAATTTTAAAATGAATTCCTTACGATTAGAAATGCAGTCTCATCATTCGATATCAATGAAACAGCCAGTAACACCAAGTAACGATTTAGATATGGTGTATGAAGTAGGTAATGATGACATTTTATCTTCTTCTTTTTAATGTGCCCTATCAAGTCGCCTTGACGTTGGCGATTAACATGGCGAAACTGTCTCGGTCTCGAGCTATTCTAAAGAGTTGCTCAGCTTTCCTTATTCCTGTCCACTCCCTGATATTCTTCAACCAAGAGGCCTGCTTTCTACCAATTCCTCTGCGTCCTTCGATTTTACCCATCATAATAAGTTGAAGAATATTATATCATTTTATATATTATAGGCATTTTATCACCATTTTCAAATGAGGTTTGAGAAATTCCAGATGAAGTAATTACTATTTATAACTGAGAATAAGCCACAATTAAAGATAAAAAATACGTTTATTGACGTTTCAATTTCCAATTCGGAAATCGTTCTCAAAATACAAACAGTAAATTAAACAAATTTTGTTTTTTGTTACATAGTGAAAAAATTCTTCTAATAATTTAATTTTATCTGACTCATTTATATTGACAATTCAGACATACATTATGCATTTTAAAGTAGACGACTTTAAAATGATATTGCCAATATTGTTGAGTTTTTTTTTTTTTTTTTTCCCTCATAATTTACTATGGAATCACTAACAGGAGAATTTTACTGTCATCATGTCATGTGTTTGTCTTTTTAAAGACGAATTACATGCTATGATTTTTTTCTGACGGATATTCTCAAGTTAAAGTTGATTTCATGTAATCGAATGAACTATCTTATAGTAAAGTCGTCCCAGGAGCGCAACTCAACAATATTGGCAATATCATTTTAAAGTCGTCTACTTTAAAATGCATAATGTATGTCTGAATTGTCAATATAAATGAGTCAGATAAAATTAAATTATTAGAAGAATTTTTTTCACTATGTAACAAAAAACAAAATTTGTTTAATTTACTGTTTGTATTTTGAGAACGATTTCCGAATTGGAAATTGAAACGTCAATAAACGTATTTTTTATCTTTAATTGTGGCTTATTCCCAGTTATAAATAGTAATTAATTTACAATGCCACAAGAAAATAGCTTCAGAAACCAGATGAAGTGTATAAGACATCAATTAAAAAAAGAAGAAGGTGGAACCACCATTAACAGATAAAGCGTCAGATGCTTTAGACACCATTGCACGTGCTATAAGTAGTGCATCAAATGATGATGAAAACTCCATTTATGGAAAATATGCGACAAAGAGACTTTCAAAAATAAAAAATAAAAAAGATTGTTACAAGTAAAACCAAAAATTAACAATATTTCGTATGAAGCCCAACTTGAAGTATACATCTACTTGGTAAAAAATAATAAAAAGATTATAATAAAAATTTTGTTTTATTAAATATGAGTCTGTACAGTACTATTTTAATTACATAAGGTATTTATTTTGCCAAAGTACAGAACCTTCATTCATAAAATGATTTTTAAATTTATCTCTGACAGATAAAGCAATTTCTGCTGGCCTATTAGGACCTTGTGATTGAGATAATATATTTATTAAGTGTGCATACATTGTCACAGTTTCTGCATATGTTAAATTTTTTAAACTTGAAAAATAAAAGCACTCTAAACCTAATAGACATTATGCTTTAAATTTGTTGTGGGATAAGGTTCATCATGTGTTCTGATAAGTTAAATGCATCATCGTAAACAAATACATGGGGCAGAACAATGTTGCTTAGAGTAAATTTTGCTTTAGCGGAAAATTAACTATATTTCTATCCATGTTTTTTTTTGAGAGAGGATTTCCTGAATACACAGCCATCACTCATTCTCCCATTTACTCCTACATTAACATATAGGAATTTATATTCAGCATTTGATACTGCCAGTAGTAATATACTGAACTGTCCTTTATAATTGTAAAAGTAAGATTCAGTGCTAAGTGTAGCACGAGAGTTAATATGCTTGCCATCAATTGCTTCAAGGCACATTGGAAATTGCCACAAATTATCTTGCCACTTGGTTCCACTAACTTACAGTTTGAGGTATCTTGATATATTCGTCTTTTCGTCGTTGGTAAATCATTTTACATACTTTTGGTACTATTAAACTAATTGTACTTTCATGAATTCGAGTTGAAAACATCAAAGAACGATAAGATTTACTAGTTGCTAAGGAACGTAAAGTAAAAGCCAACCTAAATTAAAATAAAAAACTTGATATTCTTAATAGAATTACTTAACTATTCCCTGCAGATACACTTTGTCTTTAAATTGTATCCTATTTGGTAATATCTTCTCGAATAAGCTCAAGAAGTTCATTAAATTGTGGCTCACACATTCTGAAAACCTGCCTATATTTTGTAGTATTATTGTTTTTAAGTTCTGTTTCCAAAATACTTAAAACACCACGACCTTCCTGTCTTTTCTAAATCCAAACCCTAGACCACATATTTCGTTGGCGTTTTTGCTTGCTTGTTTAAATAGGAAAAAACGTTGCAATAGAAGCAGCGGATAATAATAGGATTTTCTTATCCATCATATAATATATCTTATATAAATTAACAAAGGTAAAACTAGGGGAAAATTTGTTGTATTTATCTATGGGAAAAATGAAGTTAAAATCTTGTTAAAAGAAAAAAAAGAACATTGAGGTTAACACTAATTGTTCCAACATAAAAACATAATTTTAAGCATGTCATGCAGAGAATCGCATAACATAATATTCTAGTATGAAAATGTGACAATGTAATACACAAAACTTTTTGTATTTAATATTGTATACAATCATTTTAAGTTATTTTTTTTTATTTATTTAGAAATTACAGCCGCATCCATCATAATGGTTATTAGCGGCGGCTACAGAATAGGGATGGCGGTTTTTGACAAAACACCGGTTTGCGGTTATACCGGTTTTTTTTTGCTTACGGTTTAACCTGGCAGTTATAACCGGCCAAAAAAACCGGTTTTTTTTAAAAACCGGTTTTCGGTTTTTTAATCCAATAGATTAGAAAGTTACATTTACAATGCACTTTAGTTTGCGATACTACATTCGACTCGATATCAATATGATCAAAATTAGTATTATCGAAAGAACATCAATATAAATGTAAATAAAACACAATTTTTTGTGATTTGTGAGAAAAAAATTCTCTTTCAGAGAGAAAGACTCTTTCAAATGGGATTTAAAGAAAATAATATCAACATAAATATTTTACTTAAAAATAAATTGGATAATGCAATTCATCTTTTATGTTTAATACCCTCAAAAAAAATTATCATGTATTACTTTTAACACGTTTGTATATTTGTATAATAGGTACATTTTAACTCATTTACGACTTTCGGTATGGGTATAAATCGTTTTGAAAACGTAGGGAAATCCTTGGAGATTCGTATTCGTAATCGGTAATTCGATATTAATAGTCATTATTTTTGGTAATCAGAAAAGGCCATTCACCCACTTTCAATGTCAAGAGTCAAGTGTGAAAAATATATGATATATAAATACCAGACCACTTCTTATGTAAAAATATGATTACAAATACTTTTTCAACGAAATACTATAATAAAATTTAATTGTTGCTGGCTGATGTGAGCTTGCACTTTCAGTTTGCTTCTGTATTTATAAAATAAAATATAAATTGAATTTTAGTTTTGTTTGGAATAATTACTTGAGAATAACAATTATGATTGGGTGGGATCCAAAATAATACCTAACCTAATCCTAATCATCGTAAAAAAATAATAACCGGTTTTTACTTTAAAAATAAAAAACCGGTTATAACCGGGACAAAAAAACAACCGATAAAACCGGTGATTTCGAAGTAAAAAAACCGGTTTTCGGTTAAAACCGGTAGGTTTTTCCCATCCCTACTACAGAATTACAAAATTAGAGTTTATAAAATAGTCCTATAGATTTTAAGAACTTTACAATATTACTAGCTGAGAAATTAGTGCCTAATAAAATTACTTAAACTCTTAGGTATTATAACAAAATTTCTTATTTTTCTTCACTTTGGGAAGCTACTGTAACCAATAGTAGCTAGATCACTTGGACAAGGTCCCTGATGTTATAAGATCGGTAAAGTAGTGTGAAGAAGTTGGAAACCAAATTAAAATGAAAGTTGAAACTGAATGCAGTTCGGCTAGCTGGTTATGCTTGAGACTGGCCAGTTAATACTCAAGGTAGGGTTAGGCCTATTTGCATGCCCTTAGAAAACAGTAAGGAATAGAAAGGATGTATATTATCTAAGAAAATATAAGAAAAACCAAAACGAACTAAAAGTAAGTACTGAAAACCGGAATAGAGGAAAGAAGAATGATTTGGGCGCCAGGGAAGATGTTGACTGGACTCTTAGTCTAACAAACACTTCACCTAGTGACTTTATTGCTGTTGTTAAATATGTTTTCTATAACTAGATATAACCTTATAAAAAAAAAGGAAAAAAATAGGTGGTTTAATAAAACAGAGTATTACCGATAACCCAATTTAATAACTATAAAATAGAAACTTATAAACCCCGTAATGTACAAATTAACTTAATACCCTATATAAAAATCCCCGTAACAAAGTTCTATATACCTAATCTAATTTTGAATACCCTTATAATATACAATATATTTACATTCAATAGTTTACTAGGAAAGTATCAACTTATTTTGTTGTTTTATTTATTAATTAACGCCAAATCTGATGACAACCAATCTTTCTATATATTTGAACAACTATAACCCCTTCCTATATTTATTACAATTTATCAGTTTGACAAGTTCTACGTTGATTCAAATCAGATCACCTGTAGATATATCTAAATTGGTCTGTCCAGAAAGGAACAGATCCAATATGAATTGGTGATATTACCAGTAGGGTTGTAGAAATACAAAATGGACCTTTGTGCACAAATGACCTTACACAATTGTATTAAAATCCACCCCTACCCTGTTATAACTAATACATATGTATATATATTTAAAATATTTGATGACAAAAAATGAGCAAATGATATTGAGAAAAAAAAATTAAATGTTATATAAATAATGATATGAAAATATTAATTAAGAAAATTGACTAAAATGATTATTAAGGTTTTTTTTTTGTTCGTTCACTGATTAAAGTTTACACAAAATTTACGGTAAATTATTTAAAAAAAAAATAGTCTGACACAATTAAAAAAAAACCTGACTACTTCCCAACAGAGAAGATTCTTCTTCTGGACGTCTTACGTCACTGGGACTCGTAAAGGTGAAAGCTATATAAGCACACTCTCCTAGTAGTTAAACTAAACAGCTATTCCAGTAATCGGGAAAAACCAAAAACTATAACCAAACTATATGGACTTCATTATCTCAAATTCAAAATAATCTTGAATTGACTTTATATTCGTTTTTACTCCAGCGACTAAAAATAAAATCAAAGAAAGCTCTCATTAGCTTTATTCTGAGTTGATAAACAAAAAGTGTTGATAATTAGTGAAGGTTTGTACACTTTTTGTGACCTTGGAAAATTAATTAAAAACTATGTATTTGTAAAAATAATGTTGGAATTAACTATGAAGATTTCAAAAAAAAATTAAAATTTAACATATCTTAACGAATATATTATAGGCCAAGAGTAATGGAGGATCTCCTTACATTACCGAATTACTTGGATATTGATGAGAACGTGTACTTAGGAGAATTTCTAACAGAAAGAATTCTGAACGTGATTTACTGATATAATTAGGGTAAAATTATTGTATAAATGATATTAATATGAAATTAAGAATGGTTAAAAAAAATGATTTAGTTTAATTAAAATGAAACTCACCCACCGCAACACTATTTCACTATTTAAACTAAAATCTTCTTATCCCAAAAATTCTAATTTTAAAACAAAAAACGCCTTCTGTAACTTAAATAGTGGATCTCTAAATAAATTAAAATGTTGTCATGTTAACGTAAAAACCACGTGCGTTGGTCGCTGGAATTAATCAATCCTCTGTCCCGATCAAAGGCTACGGGAGTCTACGTCGCAACGTCTACTCGAGTGCCCACGGTGTTGCCAGCCATACGTTTTCGTCAACTCGTTTTGATGCTTGTATTTCTCCACGTGTTTATCGTATAACTGTGAACTTTGGCGTAAGAGTTAAGCATTGATAAAAGTGCAAATAGTTATTTACCTATTATTGTTAAATATGGAATTTGTTGAGTGTGGTGAATGCAAACACAGTTTGAAACGTTTTAGTGACTTAAGAAAACATGTTAAAAAATTTCATCCCGATAAGTTGGAAGAATTGGCTCCTTTGAAAGTGAAGTCCTATCCATTTCAATGCACTTCGTGTCGGAAGAATTTCAGTGCAAGAAAAAATTTAAATACGCATTTGAAAACACATACTACAACAGAAAATAGTAAGTTATAAATTAGAAAAACAAATACATTTGGCTATTATTATACATTTAGCAATTTTTTAAATTATGTTCTTTTATTACTATATTTTCTAGGAACTTTGCCAAATAACAAAGACAATAATGTTATTGTGACCGAAGAAAATGTTGGGAAAAAATGCCCATTATGTGACTATGTTGGGAAATTAAAGGTAGATTTTTCCAAACATTTTGAACTTGTTCATAATATTAATATGGATGTTGAAAGAATGCAATTTACGAGTTCTGAAGACTTTAGCGCTTGGTTCTCCAAAATTACAAAGGAAACTCAAACACAATTTATAGTAGAAAAACGGTCAAATTCAATACACAAAACTTACGTCAGCTACATATGTCCTCGTTCTGGTTTTTTCAAACCTAGAGGTTTGGGCATAAGACATTTGAAAACACAGGGGAGCAAAAAAATTAATGGATACTGTCCTGCTGGTATAAAAGTGGTAATTAATAAAGAAAATGGATATCATGAAATAACTTTTGTGAAAAGTCATGTTGGTCATCAAAGCGATTTATGTCATTTATCTTTAACCAAGGATGAGCGTGCTATGATAGCTACAAAGATCGCTATGAAAATTTCATTTGATGCTATTCTAGATGACATACGCGATTCAATAACCACGTCGGATTTGGAAAGAATACATTTACTGACCAAAAAAGACATTTTGAACATTGAAGCTTCTTTCAATTTACATTCAGAATCCCAACGACATAGTAGTGATGCGCTTAGTGTGGATGCTTGGGTAGAAGAAATGAAAAGTTCATGTGTTTTGTTTTACAAACCACAAGGCATATCTTTAGACACACATCCTCAACTAAAAATGGAAGATTTCATGCTTATTATTATGAGTGAAGGACAAAAGAATATGCTGGAGACTTTTTCAAAGGACTGTTTGTGTATTGATGGAACCCATGGCTTAAATGGATATAATTTCGAATTGCACACATTACTTATATTGGATGAATTACGGCAAGGATTTCCATGTGCATTCTGCATATCCAATAAAAGTGATGGAGTTGCAATGAAAATATTTTTCACTTATATTAGGGAAAAAGTAGGACCAATTGAGACGAAGGTGTTTATGTCAGACATGGCTGAAATATATTATAACGCATGGTCAGAAGTAATGCCACCTGCCCATTACCGGTAATACATAGCCAATTATTGCTTATGCTCTCATTGTTAACGCGTTGATTTTTGTTGTAGCCTATATTGTAGCTGGCATGTTGATAGAGCTTGGAGGAAAAACTTGAATTTAATAAATTTAAGAGATAGACAGGTCAGTATAATGTGTAAATTTAATTATAAAATAATTTAACGAAAATCCAAATCTTATTTTTAGATAGAAGTTTACAAAATATTGAGAACTGTTATGCAAGAGACCGATTCTGCAGCTTTTGAAAGGATGATTAACCAATTTCTGAGTCAATTACATAATGATCCAGAAACTGTACAGTTCGCAAATTATTTTGAAAAATATTATAGCAGGAACTGCAAAAGTTGGGCTTACTGTTATAGAACTGATTGCGGTTTAAATACGAATATGCATATCGAATCTATGCATAAATCTATTAAATATATATATTTGAAAGGCAAAAATGTGCAACGTCTTGACAAAGCAATAGGAGCTTTAATGAAGTTAGTGAGAGATCGCTTATTTGATAGGTTAATTGTACTAAATAAAGGTAAAGTAACTTCTAAACTAAAAGAACTCAGAAAGCGACACAACATAAGTTTAAGTTTAGATATAGGATGCATAAGCAAAGTTGGTGCAGAAATTTGGCAAGTTCTTTCCACATCCCTACCAAATAATATATATACCATTTCTGAGAATGTTAGTAAATGCGATTACAATTGTCCGCTAAACTGCATTACATGTGAGTGTTGCATACATAAATACTCATGCGATTGCATTGATAGCACAATTCGTTGGAACATGTGCAAACATGTTCATTTGCTATGCCGATACCTTCAAGCTGAAAGAAGAAATGAAGAATCCAGTCAAGCAATAGAAACTGAAGGTAATCTTATTTAAAATATTTTCTATTATATATATATATATATATATATATATATATATATATATATATATATATATATATATATATATATATATATTTACGGCATAAAGTGGACTCCGCCCATGTTAAAATTCAGGTTCAGGTGAGCTCCGTGGTCAAGTGGACACCGATATACGGAGCTCACTTGACCATTCCATAATATTGGCTCTGTCGATTCGTCAACATGTATAGTTTCATAATTTTTAAAAAAAATTTTGGAGCCCATAATTATCCCTGTATCATAAATGTATATCGCTTAGTTCACGTGTATATATTATAGGGGTCGTTCAGATCTTTTTCACTGTATATTGGAACCATATGTATATCGGTATAAGTAAGCTCTGATAGTTTGGCAACTCTGCTATAAGATGTATAATTCTCGCGTAAAGTCTGGACGGTTTATATGGACTCCTTAGTTTTGTTATCATTCATACGCATTACAGTGTGTAACAGATATGTATACTACTAACTACCTGTTTTTGGTAGGTACGAGTTTTCTAAAAATAGCTTTATAGTTACAAAAGGATTTCATTACCAAATTGGATTTTGTTTCATATGCGGAAATTTCCTAATGTATTTTGTTAACGTGAATATGTCTTCATAAGTTTTATTTAAGAATCCGATTAATAAGAACTTCTTTTATTTCATCCATTATTTTATGATATCTTGTATACAGCTTTTTTATTATTTTATTTCTGGTTTTATCTATGTACTACATATAAGTTTGGATAAAAGGTTATCTCAAAATAAATATTTAAGTGCTAAAATAAATATTATTGTGTAAAAATGGGTAGTAGTGCACAAAAAAAGAAAGAATTTATCTAACAAGCATTATACCACTTCTCCAATATTACATACTTCTGAATGTTTTATTTTCTATTTAGGGGTAATATGTTATCAATATAAGTGGAGTTAGTTTCAAATTTGCAATGATCTTTATAAGTAAAAGCTTAATGGCTATACTTTACATGTTTAGTTCAAATAAATAAACCTTGTCCCTTCAGAAAAGAGCGATTTGAATGGAAAAGTCAACTAAGAAAGTTATCAAATATCTTGCAGATGTGATGATCTGATGACTGACTAATTTATAGCTAAATATACTTACGTGTTAAGTATGTGTTTTTGTCACCCATACTAGCAAGGTATATTCGGCAGCCTAAGCATAGAGTTTAAGTCTACGTTTTAAGGGTGAAAGAATGTGCTTCCTATTTTGAGCTGACAAGTTTGCGGAGAATATTATTTTTCTGATTCTAGGTTGCCATTTGGTTTTAAACAAAGTTCTGTGCTAGAAACTATCTTCAAGGTATTTATAGCAAGTCCAGAGTTTAAAGATTTCATGACACTATTGGTTCAGATTTGTGAGAACGATTTCCGAATTGGAAATTGAAACGTCAATAAACGTATTTTTATCTTTAATTGTGGCTTATTCCCAGTTATTAACTATTGGTTCAGGTATATCTTCAGATTTGTGAAAGCGTCTCTATTAGGGACATTTCCGGGGTTTGGCTTAAAATTGATTTATAATCTATTTTTATTATTTCTAATCCTATTCCTATTACTACTTAAAACTAAACATTTGTCATCATTGTCCGGTTTATTTAGTAATTCTTCTTTCTCTACTCGTTGCTTGGCCTCTCCTTGGTTCTTTTTATGTTGCTCTGGTAGTTTTTTGAACACGCTATTTCCAACACCTTTTCTTCTTTATAGCACCATCTCCATTCCTTGCCGTCCACTGTGATTTTATTGTATCCTATTTTGACCATTTTTCCATTTTCCCTCATTTCTCTTGCTTTATCTCTTAAAGCTTCCATTTTCTCTCTCTCTCCTTTTGTGAGATCATCTGTAATCCATATTTTTTCGATCTTCACATTCTTAAGTTTGTATTTGTTTCTTAAGATTGTTGTTTTTTCTTCTTCACTTTCAAGTTCAATTAAGCATGTTTTTGTTCCTATTTTTTGTGCTCTTTTAATATTGGTTTTGACTCCAAGATGATTTTCTAATATAGTAGTCATTCCCTCTTTCAATGTTTTTGGGTCTTCAGAGTCTATTTTTGATCCACTGATGATTATATTCTTTTTTCTTTGTCTAACCTTTCTAATGAGCGTTTTAGATCATTTAATTCTTCCGTTATCTTTTTGTTATCGGTTTTGGTTAGTTCGTTTTCTCTTTTCAGTTCTTCTTTCTCTTTTGTCCATTCTTCCTTTACCCTTTCTATTTCCAGTTTTATGCTTTTTATTTCTTCGTTATTTTGTTTTATCTCTTCTTTAACTTCATTTATATATCTTCTCATCTCCCTATTTTCTTCCTTCATTTCTGTTTTCAGCTCTTTTATTTCCGTTTTAATCTCCTTATTTATTTCTTCTAGTAGTTTCTTTAGTTCTTCCATTTCGCGATTTTTTATGTTATCCTTTGGAGATGTTCTTAACGTGGCTTTGCTTCTTTTGAAGGCTTTCTCCTCGTCGAATGAGTTATCGTGTTCTGGCTTATTTCTTTTGCTGTTCATTCGATTTAGTTATTGTATTACATTTACTTTTAATTTATTATTTTAATTTAATTTAATTCTAATCCCAACTTTAATCAAATCTATTTTAAGGCCAGATCTGGATTTTTGTAATAAAATTATGTGGCTTTTATTTTGATCATTAATTTCTTGTCAGCACTAATTACTTTCTTATCTGCCAAAAAAAAACAAAAACAAAAAACGCGTAGGAATGCCTAAGCAGGTCGACCCTTCGAACATTCGCCAAAACCACTTTTTTAATCTTTCACTCAATTATTCATTTACTTAAGACTTGTTAAAATTATTAAAATAGTTTTATTTTACTTGTCTGATGGTATTTTCTTTATTAACTACTATCACCTGTATGCAGTTAACTTTTGATACTTATTTTTGAACTCGGTTGAATTTTCTAACTTTTAATTCCCGAATAATTTTAAGTTTATTACGAAGCGAAATTAAATAAACCTACTTTTGTCACTTGCAGGACCGTTTCAAATAGTCAAAAAATTAATAAACAGTCTACTAAAATAGAAATATCGCCTATTTAAGACGTAATCCATTACCGGCCCAAGGTACAAAGCACTCCTGATAATGATATAGATCTCATAAGAAACTCTCTCGTCCGCAAACATCTTCAATAAAGTGAAGAGAGCACGAAAAATTTTTCACTTAAAATCAACGAAATGAAAACCAGATACAAGCGAATCAACAAAGGAGACCAATTCAATAAATCTAGATAAAATATTAAAGTTAACAATCACAATTTCCAAAATATGGAACACTTTAAATATCTTATAAGATAAATTATCACGGTTAATAATAATACCACTAAAAAATACAGAGAATAATTCAAACTTTAGACCTATTTTAATACATAGATGCGAATCATGGACAATGAGTAAAACAAGTAAGGAAGAATTACGAATATTTGAAAGAAAAATATTAAACATTTTTTAACATCATTATCATATCGCTACAAATCTGCATAGAATAAGAACACATACTAAATAAAGAAAGCTCTTATAACGATATTGTTCCGGAAAATAAATCCCTTAAGGTAGATCGGACACATGCATAGACGCCAAGATGTCAAACTTAGAAGTTAGCACAGAAAATGCCATATTTAACAAAAATAACATTTCAGTTGATTACAGATTCGTGGAAAATCGATCAACTTGGAGAAAATTTGTAGTTAGCGAAGACCCACCCAGTGTTGTAGCGCTACGTTATGATAATGATAAAGACAAAGGAGAAACAGTGACAAAAAACAACAAACATGGACTAATGGAGTGAAGCTGCTTTAAAATCTTGATTGGAGAGGATTAAAATGAAAGTGTAAGAAATACAATGTACTTTCTTAGCAGTGTACTTTTACTTCTTTCAATAAAGTATGTTTATATCGACTTCTTATTTTTGTTATCATTCATACGCATTACAGTGTGTAACAGATATGTATACTAATAACTACCTGTTTTTGGTAGGTACGTGCTTCTCTAAAAATAGCTTTATAGATACAAAAGGATTTCATTACCAAATTGGATTTTGTTTCATATGCGGAAATTTCCTAATGTATTTTGTTAACGTGAGTATGTCTTTATACGTTTATTTAAGAACCCTCTTAATAAAAACTTATTTTATTTCATCTCTTGTTTTATGATATCTTGTATACAGCTTTTTTATTATTTTATTTCTAGTTGTATCTGTGTATTACATATAATTCTGGATAGACGGTTATCTCGAAATATAGTGCTAAAATAGATATTTTTGTGTAAAAATGGGTAGTAGTGCACTAAAAAGGGAAGAATGCTTAATTTATCTAACAAGAATTATATCCCTTCACGATCATTACATATTTCTGAATATTTTATTTATTATTTAGGGGTAATATGTAATCAATATAAGTGGAGGTAGTGTCAAATTTGCAATGATCTTTACTTTATAAGTAATAGCTTACTGACTGTACTTTACATGTTTAGTTCAAATAAATTAACTTTTTCCTTCAGAAAAGACCGATTTGGATGATAAAGTCAACTAAGAAAGTGTGATGAATCTTGTACCACCCCACATTCACATAGGTTAACCGGAGTCCTCCTGGCAGATTTAAGGAAGATAACTACCATCAGGAAGTTTCTTTCGAGGGTTCAGATGTCGAGGAGTAGCTTACTTTTTTTTGTATATCCTGCAGATGTGTTGATCTGGCCAGTTTTTTCTTCGATTCTAGTCATAAAATGGGCTGGTATGCGTGGAGTTGATGTTACGAATCTAGACTTTATTTCTTTCGTTCTCTAGCTACTTATCTTCGGATATTAGGTGGATTGATAGCTACGATATTGTAGAGCTTATGTATGGATGTGAGTCTTAATATAGGTACTCTCAATTTGACTGACTAATTTATAGCTAAATCTACGTATTAAGTATGTGTTGATGTCACCCATACTAGCAAGGTATATTCGGCAAAAGCATAGAGTTTAAGTCTACGTTTTAAGGGTGGAAGAATGTGCTCCCTATTTTTAGCTGAAAAGTTTGCAGAGAATATTATTTTTTTGGTTCTCATTTCATTTTTATAGTAGTATTAGGTTTTCATTTAGTTTTAAACAAAGTTCTGTGAATAATAAAGTGTGATAGAAACTATCTTCAAGGTATTTATAGCAAGTGCAGAGTTTAAGGATTTCTTGACACTATTGGTTCAGGTATATGTTCAGATTTGTGAAAGCGTCTCTGTTAGGAACATTGAAGGAGCATACCTAACTTTTTCCGGGGTGTGGCTTAAAATTGATTCAGATTCTATTTTTATTTTGTTTAAGGTATTATTTAGATTTTTCTCTACTTTAGCAACAAAAGTTTTTGGTTATGCAACAATAGATGTATCGTCTACATAATAAAAGTCCTACTATTTACCGGTATGAGTTGTGTAAATGTTATACAGCGTAGGTGCAATTACGGTACCCCAAAGAAGACCGTTCTTCTACGTTCTCCATCTGCTATTCTTACCGTTGAGTGATACGAAAAATCTTATGTTGTGTAGGCATACACAGATAATACAAGTGAGTTTATTACCTAAGGGGATATCACATAGATTTTGAAAAAATGCCATCTAATTTAAGGTGTCGTAAGCGGCATTGAGATTGACAAATACGACTCCTCATACCTGATATTTTTCATACCCGTCTTCGCTGTGTTGGGCAAGATTTAGTATTTGTGATGTACACGATCTTCCCTGTCATATATAGCCACTTTTGTCTTTTAGTTTGAGTTCTTCTTCTATTATCGGTTTATATTAAGGATCATGTGCAGATTTATTTTGTATAGCTGACAAAATAAATAGATATATTGGCCGATAGCTTTTGTGGTCGTTGGAGTTTTTGCCAGGTTAGAGCATAGTGATAACTTTGTCTTTGCTTTGCTTGTCTACAGACTTTAGATATTAGCCATTGTAGTATTTTTGGTCAAAATTTTATAATTAGTTTTGTGCTCAGATCCTCAATCGGGAGCCGTAATATTGTTTATTTTATACGTGGATAGTGGATCCAAGCTCAACATAGTTAAATGGTTCCCGCAGTGACTAGTTTGAGTCCTCTCTCATTTTAAGTTTTTCTTTGCTTCTTTGCCGGCACTTATTATGTAATCTTCTGCGATCAGTTTTATACCAAATACCCTAGGTTTGGCCCTCTATGTGCTTACTGCACTAGAAATACGTCACATTTGTGTTAAGCGTTTATATCTGATAAGCTAAGGTAAAGTAGAGCGTATGTATAATACCCAGTTAAGTGACAATCATAATATTCATGTTAATGTAAAGTTAATATACTTTTTGCTTATATAATTACTTAATATAGTATTTGCTTTATTTATTACACCTTCCATCAGGCGACTATTCTTTAAAAACATAACTAAGGAATCATACACTGCTCTCGAGTCTAGTGATATCCATGAAAATTTAAACCTATGGAAATTGGCAAATTACAAAATACAGACATAATTCTGAATACCAACTTGGGACAAACAGTTTTCCCCTCCTCAACTTATTCAGTTACAATCTATAACATGTAAACGCATACTTGTTTTATTGTTAGATACAATGAATTTCCATCAAGTAACTTTCAGCAATGTGACAACAAATTGCTATATAACAGTACGAGGCAATATCATCATATTTGCGTTACATTAATATTTATGTGGCAATCAGCTGTAAAAGTCATTGCCGTTTTTCCGATCGTATCATATTTTAGCATAGTCACATAAGAATTCTTTTTAAGCAATAGACTGTGTCATATTCTTCTGATTTATTTTGTTGACAATTTATTTATGCTTATTCGTTCACCTTTTGTAAAGCAGTCTGTTTAAATATTAGGGATTTATATAATCTTTTGTTTATATAATTTGTTTATCGATTTTACTATTTTAGATAGAGTTTCATAATTATAGTTTTTTTTTTATTTTTTCTATGGTAATACATATACATACCCAATTCGAAAGGGAGAAAACCAACGAGTTCTAAATTGAACATAGACGTTATTCTCCATTTCTTCCTATACGTTATATAGAGATCATCGTCATCGTATAGTCGGAAGGCAACAAGATTTTATTACCATTTCTTCCTTTTTGTCTCCTCATTCCTATTGCAAACTCAGCCACATAAATGGCGTTTTAAAAATATATGTCAATATTGCCGAAGTGCCTTTCCTAGGATACTTTTTTTAAGCCTAGTTCGTTTGATTACATGTAATTGATTTGATAGTCCTCAACAGATATGTATTGATTGTAGGTAGGATAGCAGGTGTTGATAAATATGATGATTCGGTAAGTAGTCTCATTATTCCTAAATCTGCGCCCTTTATCCGTGGACATCCTAAGGGCATTTTTTCTCTCGGGGCATCCTACCAATTGAACTTGGGAATGCAGTTAATGAGAGAGCCTTTGGATAAAGCCAGCGCAACTTTGGAGTTGAGATTTAGGTTCTTGTACCTCGTTGCTATCTTTATATATGTGTTTGACCTTGGCATTAGTTTCGTTCGGTATTGGTTAGTACTCGGACCTTTGTAAGTCGGGAAATACCACTGATGGCTTTTCTAGCAATCCTGATCTAAATAATACGTTCTCGTTACATATCCACAGATTAGCACTGGTTCACTGTTTTATATATCCTGATTTTAGAGATTTATATTAGGCTTCTGGATTTAAAAGTGTTATAAGGGTTCTATAAATATACATCAGTTAGCTACCTGAATTTTTCCTTTTATTTCTTATGTGACAACGTTATCTACGATATCTAAAACGCTGCAATCTTTCAAAATTATATAGCTTTATTGTTACGTTATGCCTTACTCTACATCCTTTCTTTTGTATGTTAAAAAACATTTATTTGATTTTCTCATTAGTGACTATTATACCGTTTTTGCTGCTAGTAGCATTATTTTATAGCATTCTAATATTTAATTTATGGATTATATTCGGATAGCAAATAAATATTCTTTACTTTCTCGGAGAAATAATATTCTAACACACAAAATCCTATTGAATTGCCAAAAACCTCCGTACATATTCTATTCACTTATGAGGGCAGTATAGTCCTGGACTGGCTAATTTTTGGATAATAGGAAACATGAGTGTAGCAGTTTTAATGTTTTCGGGACTGCTACTTGGTATCGGGGAGCAGAAATATCATACCAAGGTATTGCATATAGGAATTGTTGCTTGAACTTTATTATTATTAAACAACACTATATTTCCTAGTAAAATCATTATGACTTTACAGTAAGATAAATTTTCGATGTTGGTTATGAAAACATCATGTACATACCACCGGGTTCCCTATGTCGATCTCCAGAAAAATCTTTGTAATAATGATACGGGACACAAAAAACCAAGAATGAAAATATGCGCCAAGAAACTCTGTGATATGACAGTCGAATAAAATACAGATTGTCGATTCAAATAGTCAAAAAATTAATGAACAGCTTACTAAAATGGAAATATCGCCTATTTAAGATGTAATTTATTAAAGGCCCAAGGTACAAAGCACTCCTAGCATATGCTAATGACATAGATCTCATAAGAAACTCTCCCGTCCGCAAACATCTTTAATAAAGTAAAGAAAGCACGAGAAATCAACGAAATGAAAACCAAATACAAGCGAATCAACAGAAAAGACCAATTTAATAAATCTAGATAAAATATTAAAGTTAACAACTACAATTTCAAAAATATGGAACACTTTAAATATCTTAGATAAATAATCACTGTTAATAATAATGTCAATAACTAAATACTTTTAGCATAATTCAAATTTTAGACCTATTTTAATACATGGATGCGAATCATTGACATTGACTAAAAAAAATAAGGAAGAAGTACGAATATTTGAAATAAAAATAATTAGAAAAATGTTTTAACCTCATTATCATATCGCTACAAATCCGTATAGAATAAGAACCCATACTGAATAAAGAAAGCTTTTATAACGATATTGTTCAGAAAAATAAATCGCTTAAGGTAGATCGGACACATGCATAGACGCCAATATATCAAACTTGTAAAACTGGTATGGAAGGAAGTTAGCACAGAAGAAAAAATGCCGCTTAGGCGTCTCAGTAAGCAATGGAGAGAAAACATCCAATTATATCTCAAAATATTAACATTTCATTTGATTACAGATTCGTGGAAAATCGATCAACTTGGAGAAAATTTGTAGTTAGCGAAGACCCACCCAGTGTTGTAGCGCCACGTAATGATGATGATAATGAAAAAGGAGAAATAGTGACAAAAAGTAATAAAAATGGACTAATTGAGCAAACCTGCTTTAAAATCTTGATTGGAGAGAATTAAAATGAAAGTATAAGAAATACAATGAATGATTGATGGATTCGAGAAACTTGAGACTTGAGAAAAGCACACTGACGTGTGTATCCATATTAAATTCCTTAGATTTTTATACTTTTTTTTAGACTTTTATACTAATAGCTTTAAAATTGAATGTTTGGTGAAAATAGCTACGCGACTTTAATGCATCAAATATTTTGTTAATTAAAAATCAACATATTGAAATTAGACAGCAAAAAATTATAATATTAAAGATTAATTTATAAATTATTATAGTCTAATTTTAACTACTTCATGAAATAAATATTACACGCCATAAACTGCAGTAATTGAAAAATTATAAAGATCTTACAGAAGAGTTTCTTAAACTGTTAGACGATTACGCTACTCGATGTTCATATTAATAGGTTCCAAAATGTACCACCTATAAAATTTAAAAATCTACTACTAATACAATTATTGGCAACATCGCAGGAGTTAAGAAGTGTACGGGAAAAGTTATATACGGATCCCAAAAATGTTTGATCCTATTACGGAGTCCACTTGATCCGACGTATTGGTCGGAGTCTACATAAAGCGCTACTCAGATAATAATATACACGGCGTATATTCTCCTGGAGTTAATATAATACCGTTTTAGTACGGAGCCCATATTAACCGCTAGAAGTATATATATATATATATATATATATATATATATATATATTTATTTCTCCACCTAACTGACTGAAATCTTCAAGACACCAATGTGCAAAGGGTTTCCACCCCTTTTCCGTTGATATCACTGCTTTATATATATATATATATATATATATATATATATATATATACTTAATGTTATTGATTAGGTATGTTATATTAGGATTTGAAACTTTGTATCAATGGATTAATTGTGTCGTATTGGTTTGGAGTAGTTCATCATGGATTACCCTGTATGCTTAACATTAGTCAATTTATTTATTGTATATTTGTTTTTAGAGTCTAATGACCAGCAGCTCACAGTTTTTGAAAACCCCAAATTAGAAGAATCTACACTGATTTTCCATCAGCTCCAATCAAAGAGAGGTACCCAAAATCAAGACAAGGCACCTCTAAGAACTTTATCTGAGAGAAAAAAAGAATTAATTAAAAAATTTATGACTCAAATTGATGCCATAGAAAGCGAAAAAGAGTTAGTAATTGCTGAAAAGGTCCTGGCTTCTCTAGAACCAACATTAAGTGCTGCCCGTAAGGAAGCTGATATTTTAATAGGACAGCCCGACATACTAAATAAAATAGACAGTACTAAAAAAATTGAGCCACAGAGAAGGCTATTTAGTACTAAAAAGAAAAATAAAAAGTATCCGAGAATTCAGAAGCCGACCCAGGAGGAGCAAGACAAAATTGCAGTTAATCTACTTATCTAAAGAAATGATAATAATACTAATAAGCATTAAATCATAGCACGAATGGCGAAGTAATTTCCAATATTTAAAATGAAACTGTACGTATATTCTTAATTAATATTATATTTTTAGTAAAAAAAAATTAAATGCATAATTTAACAAAAATGATAATGATAAAAGAATACTGGTCCAACAACAATGATTTGGATTTAAATATATTTTGACGTATGGTTGAATCAAGACATTTTGGAAAACGTTTTGGAGTAATACGTGCCAAAAGTGGACTTTATAATGTTCCAGATGCGTTAGAATTTAAATATCGTTTAAAAACTACATTATAGCTAGAAATAAAGCAATTTGTCAACCGCTGGAAACATCGAAGGAGATGCAACTCCTGATTTGTCAACAATTGATATCAACCTAAGCGATTCATGTTTCCAAAACTTGAAAAAAAAATAGAAGTCCAAAATCTTGATTTAAACGACAAACTAAGTCAGGAATTGGAAGAATTTAATTATGATGGCTTTGGAAATTTGCACGGATATATATGCCGTAAATTAAAAATGTAGAATCCTCAGAAGATGGTTATACATGGGTAGACCATCTATCGGAAGAGGAATTATCGAAGCCACCAGGCGAGATGATGGCAAAATTAAATGAATTAGAAAATATATTTTTGATAATAGGTAAATGAAAGTTCGTTGAAAATATCTAAATTTTATTTAAAAAAAAAAATTATGAACTTGCTATGTCAATTTGGATGAAAGTGTTAAAGCTTTTTTAGAAGTCGTTTGTATTTTAGAATTAGAAAATTAAATATTGAGTAGAAACAGACTACCAGGACGCGCAAACGAAAATTTAATAAATTAATTCAGTGATCACAAAAACGCAAGTGGCCGGTATTTTCTATTCCGATTACAGTAATTTTGTTAGGCAGTTAATTTTAATAAGTGTTTCTCAGTAGTTTCACTCCCGATTAGACGTGATTAAGAATTAAGTCTTCATTAATTTTAACCATTTGAAAATATTGTGATTTTGAGTTGTTTAAGAGGTAATCAAAACATTCTAGCATTTAAAAAATAAAATCTTAAATTACCAATTGAGAGCAAATCTAGTGCAAAGAAATTTTCTAAATTGTTTCCAAATATTGTTATTGACTACCTATTTGTAAAGTAGGCCGGTTAAATATTTTAATATGCCTTTGTATATTCTAATTTTTAACCGGGAACCTTAACGAGGCCTTATTTCCTCCAATATCTTTATGCCCAATGAGCCCATTGGCATAAAGATATTGCCTCCTGGGTCGGCCATGGAAAGGGGAATATATTTTTTTCAGAAACGACCTTTTCCACGATGCCCGAAGATGGAGACACTGGTAATATGTATTACCTACTATAATATTTTATAGTAATTAATTATCTGTAATAAAGTAAATTTATCCTGACACTAAAATGTTTTCTAATACATTGAAGTTTAATTTGTATATTGCACATATTTGATAATGTTTATTTTTTGTATGTATCAATAAATAATCTTTAATAAATATATTTTGAGATATTCTTATGTGTACGATCATTGTAATTTATTAAACCTCTTAAACTTATTTTCGAAAGTTTCCTCTTATATATATATATATATATATATATATATATATATATATATATATATATATATATATATATATAACACACACACATATATATATATATATATATATATATATATATATATATATATATGTGTGTGTGTTATATATATATATATATATATATATATATATATATATATATATATATATATATAACACACACACATATATATATATATATATATATATATATATATATAAATATAAATATTTTAATATTATATTATTCTTTTCTTTTATAAACACCAAAAAGTCGTTTAATATTATTGTGCTAATTGAATAATTTCATCACAGAATGCATACAAATCCCATTTAACAAATTTAACAAGAATTCAAATTCATCTTTCCAATACATCATGCGCGAACGCGAGGAATTTGCGCTACGGGAAGATTCTATTTTGTCATTTATAGTATCATGATTTTTATCGTCAATATAATGAATGAAAACTGAAAACCAGAAAAACTCAAAAGTGCTTAACAGTATTAAAGTGCTCGCGAGCACTAAGCCCGTGTGTAATGTACCTACCTACTCACATGTAAGATAATTAAAGTATCTATGTATTTCTATATAGTTTTTAGTCACCTGGTATATGTTATTTACAATTATGAAAAGTTCTCATGTATAATCACTAATAATTATTTGCTGTTAGAAATCAGAATCAATACTCTTCATAAATATTTTCCTATTTAGAATAAATAAGTTTCGCTAGTTTATTCGCCTAATACTTCGTATCTATGGAATAATAATAATTTATTTCTCTTATTTCTTTGTTCGATAAGCTATCCGTATTTGCTATTTTAATATTAATATTTGAGTCCAATCTCTTGTACTCAAATCCATCCAGAAACATCGTTAAATAATTGTAGATAACAGAACTTATAAATTCATAGTTTTAAGAAATAACAGGCAGTGTAATTTTCATCCTCTAATATAATAAATTTATACATGTCAATATATTCTGTTTAATTCCAAAACAAAGAGTTAGTCCGGAGAAGAAATAAACGCATAGTATTCCATAACAAAATTTGGTGTCAGAACGTGGGATATTAGTAGCAGAGTTCCTCTGATTGCTGATAGAAGGAGAGCTGAGGAATTTTTGAATTGACTTGTTTCCTTCGAGGAATCATTCAAAAAAAACTGTCAGTGTGGAAAAATCGCCACTACAACTAATTACATTGGGGTCCAGTACATCCAGTTCGAAATCCAGTTCCAGTCATAACCCAATTGTAGTTCCATCGGAAGTAGAGGTGAACCCGTGGAATAATAGACTATGCGACCAACAACAATATTCTACTTGTAAGTACATTCTATCTTAAATTCTGTCTCATATTTTAAAAATCTTGTAAACGTATGTCTACTTTATATCCTGATATAAGTAACTTATTTGACGAACAAATACCTTCTCCCGACTCAAATTCTCTTTCAAATTCTTCTACTTCTAATTCAAATAAAATGTCAGTATCAATTGAAATAGCTGAAAAACTTCTCATTAGATTTGATGGTACAAAATCAAAATTATACGAATTCATAGACAATTGTGATAAAGCATACAATTTAGTAAATCCGCAATCCAAACCCATCTTATTAGCCATTATAGAAACTAAATTAACCGATAAAGCTAGGGCCATAACTAGAAACAGAACATTTGACGAATGGAAAGATTTAAAAGACTTCTTATTAGATGCTTATTCTGAACGCCGAACTGAAGGTCAGTGGCAATTGGAATTACATTCCTTACGTCAGATGCCAGTGAAAATGTAATGTCATTTGCAAATAAAGTTGAAAATTGCTATATAAAATTAATAAATACACTTGATCCAGACTTATCTCCAGATGCAAGAAATGCATGTACTAAACTCTTAAAAACTCAAGCACTAAATGTCTTTATTAGAGGATTAAACAAAGACCTCTCTATTTTAATCAAAGCCCGAAATCCAGATTCCTTAGAAAGAGCTGTTGCTATAGCAATTGCCGAAGAACAAGAACAGTTATCAAGACAAGAAATTTTCAAACCATTCTGTAATATTTGCAAACGAAACAACCATTCCTCAAATAACTGTCGATATAAAAACAATTCAGATAGAAATGTTAGACATCTTCAAAATTCTAGTTTTCAAAACCCAAAATATCCTAATTCAAATCTTCAAAGGTCAAATTCTCAAAATCAAAATTATAAACCTTCAAATTCCAATTCTGATTTTCCTCCAAACTTAAGAAAAGAAAATACCAACACTTCCCAACGTTTTTGCAGATACTGCAAAAAACCAGGTCACGTTATAGAAGAATGTAGAAAACGCGAATTTAACAATAAAAACAAAAATCCAACAAATTCTTTAAACTTCCAGAATCCTCGACAACCAACGGTCGATTCTCGAGGAGTTCGTTCAGTTCAGGCCGTATCACAACCATCAACTTCTCAGTCACTTCCTATGTAGATTTACCCTTAGTAAATAATTCTAATCCATCCTCTTGCAAGTTTCTAATCGATACAGGCGCAGATATTTCTTTAATTAAATATTCAAAAATACTAAACATTCCAAAAATTTATTCTAAGTCTATTACTCTACGAGGCATTGATAAAAATGTCTTAAATCCAAATAAAACTATATGTAGTTGTAACGTAAATTTCAAGATAAAAGATTTTGTCCAAACTCATGTTTTCTATGTCGTAGAAGACGATTTTCCTCTTCATTTCGACGGTATATTAGGTAGCGATTTTTTTGAAATAAATAAATGCCAAATTGATTATAAAGAAAATAAATTAAACTTTAAAAATTGTTCTATTCCAATTGAATATATAAAATCTCCATTAAACAATGACAATGACGAATTTCTGAGAGATCAAAATATCGAGACAAGTTCTAATATCGATGAAATATTTCCTTATGATGCTAAATCCATAGAGGATCATTCTTATTTAGAAACCAATGATATCCAAATAACCTTAAGTAGTGAAGAACTACTATCCAATCCAATTCAATCTAAATCTAACTCTAAATCCAAAGAAAATTCAAGTCCAAAATGTGTAAAATCCACTGAGATATGCACAAATAAAACTTGTAACTCTTCACGAAATCATAAATCAAAATCTTGTTCAGAAGAAAAATCCTGTTCAGACGATCTTATACTAAATCAAAACTCTAATTCTAACTCAAGAAGTAATAAAACTATTCTATCCGCAAGAACTGAAACAATTGTTCAAATTAAAGTAATAAATAATGAATTAAGCGAAGGATTATGTCCCGAACGCGAAATCTTTAAAGGTGTATTTTTATGTCCTAGTGTTGTTAAAGTAAAAAATGATTTCTTTTTAACCTCAATCGTAAACACTACTGAAACGGATGTTGAATTAAACGATATTCAAGTAGCAATAGAAAAAATTCCAAATTTACAAAACAATGCAAATATACGAAAAATGTCTTCTTATAAAGATAATACGAATTCTAACAGAATTGCTAAATTAAAAAATGCCTTGAGAACAGATCATTTAAATAGTGAAGAAAAATCATCTTTAATTTCTATTTGCAAGGAGTACAATCATATCTTTTATCTGGAAGGAGATCAACTTACCAGTACAAATGCCATAACTTGCAAAATTCCTTTAAATTCTAATGTACCTATTAGCACTAAATCATACAGGTATCCTGAAGTACACAAACATGAAGTCGAAACTCAAATAAAAGGTATGCTAGATCAAGGTATTATCGAAGAATCAACTTCGCCATGGAATTCGCCCCTTTGGGTTGTGCCAAAAAAGGCCGATGCTTCAGCAAAGAAGAAATGGCGAATTGTTATAGACTATCGACGACTAAATGATATTACTATAGGAGATTCATTTCCACTTCCGAATATAGTCGATATATTAGACCAATTGGGTCATTCAAAATATTTTTCAACAATAGATTTAACATCAGGATTTCACCAGATCAAAATGGATCCTGAGGATTCTCCAAAGACTGCTTTCTCAACTCCGTCTGGACATTATCAATATTCACGAATGCCATTTGGATTAAAAAATGCTCCCAGTATTTTTCAAAGGCTAATGAATACTGTCCTCTCAGGAATACAAAATTACAGATGTTTTGTCTATCTCGACGATATAGTCATTCATGCCGATACATTAGAAAATCATAATAAAAGATTAAAAGAAGTATTCGAAAAATTGTCTACATTCAACTTAAAAATACAACCAGATAAGTGCGAATTTTTTCGTCGCGAAGTAATGTATTTAGGACATTTAATAACTGAATTTGGTGTCAAACCGGACGAAAAAAAGGTATGTGCTGTTACAGATTTTCCTATACCCAGAACACAAAAAGATATTAAGAGCTTTTTGGGTCTCACTGGTTATTATAGACGCTTTATAAAAAATTTCAGTGCTTTAACACAACCTTTAACAAAACTGCTGAGGAAAAATGTTGAATTTAATTGGACAAGCATTCAACAACAGTCATTTGAGAACCTGAAATCAATACTTTGTTCAGAACCAATACTTCAGTATCCAGATTTTACCAAACCCTTTGTCTTAACAACGGATGCTAGTAATTATGCAATAGGGTCCATACTTTCTCAAGGTAAAGTACCAGATGATTTACCTATTGCTTATGCTAGTCGTACCTTGAACAAAGCGGAATCAAACTATAGCACAACAGAAAAAGAATTACTTGCAATTGTATGGAGTGTTAAACACTTTAGACCATATTTGTACGGAAATAAATTTTTCATTTATACGGATCATAAACCACTCACATGGCTATTTAATGTAAAAGATCCCGGATCAAGACTCGTTAGGTGGAGATTAGCATTAGAAGAATATAGCTATGAAATTATTTATAAACCAGGTAAATTAAATCAAAATGCTGATTGTTTAAGTCGTCCTCCTTTAACCATATCTGAAACAAATATTTGCGAAGAAAACAAAAACCCGGCAACAATCACCTTACAAATAAACAAAATGAGTAAAGAAAATAATGACACTTATTCACAGTTCTTATCTAAATCCGAAACTATATTAATAACAAATGATAATATAAAAGAAACAAATGAAAAGATTACATCATTTTCACAAAATTTAGCATTGTTTGTTTCCGTAGATTTAAATTTTAATGAGATCGTTCAGAAACAAATAAATAAACAATTCAGTCATATAGAAAAATTGAAAGCCAAAAATCCAAGACTAAATGACATTATATATATTTCTGATCAAAATAAAAACTTTTATTACATATTTATAAAAAATAATTATTGGGACAATACCTCTTATGAAGATATATTTAATTCCCTAATAAAATTAAGAGACTGGTTATTAAACGATAAAATATTAAAAATTTGCCTACCCAGAATAACTTTTAGCTACGATAAATTAAGTTGGGGAAAAATTAGATCTATGATTAGATTTATTTTTAGAAAAACTGATATATCTATTATCATTTATCATGATATACTAACAAATCCTGAACCTGAGGAAATAACTACAATATTACAAGAGAATCACACTAGTCCTACGGCTGGACACTCTGGTTTTCATCGGACATACAATCGTATAAAAAAACATTTCAAATGGAATAATATGAAAAATGATATTAAAAACTTTATAAAAACCTGTGAATCTTGTCAGAAAAATAAACTCGTTAGAAAAAAATTCGTAAAGCCCATGGAGATAACAACAACAAGCTCAAATCCATTAGAAAAAATATTTTTAGATATAGTAGGTCCTTTACCTTTAACCGAGTCAGGTAATAAGTTCATATTAACATTACAAGATGACTTAACAAAATTTTCTCAAGCTTACGCAATTCCGAATCATGAAACCAAGACTATCGCTGAAAATCTGGTTCGTGGATTTATTTGCAAGTTTGGAAAACCCGATATAATAGTTACTGATCAAGGCCGAGATTTTACTTCCAAATTATTTTCTCAAATCGCCAAGCTTTTTAAAATCAGACATATAAATTGTACTGCTTATCATCCAGAATCAAATGCTGCATTAGAAAGGAGTCACGCTACTTTAGCAGACTACCTTAAACATTATATTAAAGCTGATCAATCCGATTGGGACGAATGGCTAGATTTTGCTATGTTTTCATATAATACAACTAATCATACTTCAACCAAATTCACACCATATGAACTAATATTTGGATATACACCTAATCTACCTAGCAGTATAATACGACCAGTAGAACTCAAATATACATATGAAGATTATTTAGATAATTTAACACTTAAACTTAGAAAATCTCATGAGTTAGCAAAAACGAATCTATTAGAATCTAAAGTAGTCAGTAAAAAATATTATGACCAAAAGATTAATGACACCGTTTTCTTAGAAGGACAATTAGTATATCTCCAAAATGAGCAAACAAAGAAGGGTCAAACCAAAAAACTTACACAAAATTATAATGGACCTTATAAAATTCTAGAGATAAATTCTCCTGTCAATTGCACAATTTTAGTAAATAAAAAACCAATAAAAGTTCACATGAATAGATTGAAACATGCTTTTGTTTCAGGTATGCAATAATATGGCTGACAAATAGTGAACAAATTCACAAGAAATATACCAATACTCCTATCAACAAATCACCTGGAATCTATTACGAACACATAAAAAATGTTCAATTTATTGAAACTCATTGGAACATATTAAGTCATATTCCTTTACAACCTTTTACAGACAAATTAAATTTTGTAGATCTCACCTATCAAAAAACATTAAGACTGTGTCAAAACAAACCAGTTCTTATTGAATTACGATTATGCGATACTTCACTAAAACTCTTAGGACAAATCATACCTAGACTCTTTCAAGATGAACAAACTTTAAAAAACATAATTCTGCATGAACATTTTAGACCAAAACGCGCTCTATTTAATGCAATTGGATCTGTTTTCAGGACCTTATTCGGTACCTTAGACAGTGATGATGCTGAAAATTTCAATAATGCTATTAACAAAGCTGAAAGTAACGAAAATCATCTTCTTGATTTACTAAAACAACAAATTCATGTAGTAAAAGCCACGATTGCAAATTTTAATAACTCTATTACAAATCTAGACCGAAACAAAGTGATTTTTGATAAAAATTTTGAATCAATTACCAATTACACAGATAAAATGAATAATAAATATTTTAATTTAGATTTAAAACAAAAAATTGAAGAACATTTTACTTTACTAACTTTCTTTATAACAGAATTACAACAAGAATATTCTACTTTAATAAACGTTATTCTATTTGCAAGAAATAATAACCTTCATCCTTCTGTTATAACACCTGAGCAACTAATTCAAGAATTATCTAAAACGGTAACGCATTTACCTAGTACATCGACTTATCCATTTCCATTGACTATCGATTATGCTCATAAATATTTCGATATCATTTTACTTAAATATATATATTTTGATAACAAGATTTTAATTACGGTTAGTATACCTTTGGTTAGTAATACTCCTTATTCTCTTTTTAAACTAATATCTCTTCCTATAATTCATCCAACATTAAAGAGACTTACCTTTATTCTTCCATCTGTCAAATATCTTGTTCTTTCAGAAAATAGAAACATTTATGTTACTATTGATACATTAGAAGACTGTTATTCATTAGATGAAGAAAAACTTATTTGCAAAAATCCTGATACTTTCCGATTTACACACACTAATCCAATTTGTGAAACTGAATTGTTAACTTCAATAACAAACATACCATCTAGTTGCGATACTCGTATAATTCAAACAGAATATGAAATTTGGCATAAATTAAACAAACCAAATTCTTGGATATATGTTTTACCCAAACCAACAGATTTAACTTTAAGCTGTCAGACTAGTACGCCAATATCTATTGTTCTTTCAAACACAGGTATTTTTTCTACTTCGAATAATTGCAAAACTTACACCGGATCAACTATTTTGATATCTGTCTCAAATCCAAAAGAAAGTAATTTTCAATCTATCATTCCAGATTTATCCCTTCCAGAAGTCTGTTGTGATGATATTAAGATAAATAATGAATCTAAATTACACCTTGTTCCCTTACAATTAAATAATCTCGATCGAGATGCATTAAATTTAGCAAGCCATAAACTAGATAATTTAGAGAAAATGACCTCAGAAACAAATATTAATTTTTCAGACACAATAAAAAATAGTTCTTATTTCACTTATGCAATCTTATTTTTGATAAAATGTATGTTACTTTATATTTTATACAGGATAATTAAATATTTTTACCGACGATTTCGTAGAAATCCGTCACATAGTTGTCAACAAATTACAAATTGTTTAACACTAAATATATGTCAAAGTAAACGAAAACATGTACATGAGACAGATTTAAGTATAGATTGTAAACATAATAAAGACAATAATTATAGTGAATCCAAAAAGTGTGAAGAGACTAGTTTCACAGAGACTACACCGATAAGACGAAGTGAAAGACTATCGAGACTAAAAGAAACTATTTAAATGTGTTAAAATAAAATAATAATGTATACAAATGTTTTATACCATTTAAATGAAAATTCATTTTACAATTATTTTCATTCTTACAAAAGGAGGTGTAATGTACCTACCTACTCACATGTAAGATAATTAAAGTATCTATGTATTTCTATATAGTTTTTAGTCACCTGGTATATGTTATTTACAATTATGAAAAGTTCTCATGTATAATCACTAATAATTATTTGCTGTTAGAAATCAGAATCAATACTCTTCATAAATATTTTCCTATTTAGAATAAATAAGTTTCGCTAGTTTATTCGCCTAATACTTCGTATCTATGGAATAATAATAATTTATTTCTCTTATTTCTTTGTTCGATAAGCTATCCGTATTTGCTATTTTAATATTAATATTTGAGTCCAATCTCTTGTACTCAAATCCATCCAGAAACATCGTTAAATAATTGTAGATAACAGAACTTATAAATTCATAGTTTTAAGAAATAACAGGCAGTGTAATTTTCATCCTCTAATATAATAAATTTATACATGTCAATATATTCTGTTTAATTCCAAAACAAAGAGTTAGTCCGGAGAAGAAATAAACGCATAGTATTCCATAACACGTGTTAGTTATCAAGTTTCCATTTCCATGTTTTAATCAAATTTATATTGGGCTTATTGGTGGAAATTATAAATAAAAATAGACTATGTTTTTCATTCTTATTTTAAAAGTAACCCTTTTTTCCCGATAAAGAATAACAAAGAACTCAAAATAGTAAAAAATAAACCTTGTAGATTGGTATGAAAGATGATAATTTTAAATATATAAAGCCAATATCACCAAAACTCTCGAAACTGTGTTTAAATTTTGACACCCAACAGTATTACCACTTGGCAACACCGTGGGCACCGTAGTAGAAGTCAGGACATAGACTCTCGTTCAAAGGCTGGATATAAAGTGAGTTCTTATACTTTAAAAATCGTTCGCTTCCGTCAGCTCCAAGGTAAACGGAAGCGGCAGGTAAGCAGTTTGACCAAACTGATAAACAATTGATAATACCATTATGTATAGTTGGTTGCATACCTTACAGGCAGAATTAAGTTGTTTTAAAGTTTTGTAAAGTAAACTTGGCAAATCTAAGGCATTCAATTAATAAATGGTTAACGGTTAATTGTTCATTACATGTTTCGCAAATAGGTGGATCACTTTTGGTAAATAAGTATGAGTGAGTAAGTCTCGTGTATCCAATTCGTAATCTCGTTATCACCAATTGTTCTCTTCTGTTCCTTGTTGAGGGTTTCCAAGCTGCAACGTCATTTTTAATTTGCTTCAGTGATGTTTGAGAAGATTACCATTCGTTTTTCCACTTGCACAAAACTCGATTCTTTATAAAGGCTTTTATATCACTCGCGGTATTTCGATACTCGACTTTTTTTATATTGGCACATTTAACAATTTCACTCGGGCACTAGTCCGCACTTTGGTTGCCAGCAATGCTAATGTGGGATGGAATCCATATAAATCTGATACTCCTAGAATTTTCTTGAGCTTGCATAAGTTCTAGTTCTATCAGTTTCTTAAGGAGACCTTTAGGATAGATCTGTTTAAGGGTTTGAAGGGCGCTTAGTGAGTCACTGAAGATAACAGAGTTAGGAATGTTATTAGAATTTATATGTATGATAGCTTTAAACACCGCATAGAGTTCAGCGGAGAAAATCGAAAAGAAGGTTGGGAGACGAAATTGATATGTATCGTTTGGAGTAACGAATGCAGCATCTACTCGTTTATCACACTTAGATGCATCTGTAAATATTTTATAGCAATGTTCGTTGTTCGTAATGCTGACGAAGAATTAGATCTAGATTGGGAAGGCGATGGAAAAATCCATCTATATTCCATTGCATTAGTTTAGTGAATTATATTATATAAGAAAAAATATGAATTTACGGGTTATCCTGAGATGACTCGCCCTCGGATTCAGAGATGTCGTTACGAAAGTGTTGGAGGATTTTCTTTCTTAAGAAGGTGATATGACGTTTGGTTGATCTATCTTTTAATTGAGGATGAACTTTAGTTAGCATACGAACTAATCACACAAGGTCAGAAGTAAACTCTTGAATTATGTTAGAAGGATCCTGCATGCCGCTAACATTGCTAGAAGTAGATTTAATTGGTCAAAATTGAGGACAAATGTGGGTAGATGATTTTGGATAAAATCTTTGGCAGGCTCAAGGTCATATGATTTTGTTGATTTTATGCATGTATGCTCCTCATTGCTTTTAACTTTCTTGACTCTAGGTTTGGATGTAGGTACAGCAAATGATTTTTCTGTTATTTCAGAAGTTGTTTCTGAAGACGTAAGAACATTATTGATACTACGTTTCGGCTGGGAATCGATATTAATTACTTTGCAGCTTTCCATGGTGTTAACTTCTTCTTAACCATTAGCAATGTTAGGATTGCTCAGATTGTTTGTCAATTTTCCTTGGACGGACATTTGTTCGTTTGATATGGATGTTGCTGCAGGTTGAGGCATGATGTCAGGGGAGGAAGAAGTAGTAGATTGACTATTATTAGAATCAATTAAGTTTGTTGTTAATTCTAGTTTATCAGGACAGTTGGTGGCGATATGACCAGACTTTTTGCAGTTATAACAGGCCATAGTTTCTTGAGATAAGACTATTCGATATGTTATATTATCGAAGTCTAAGGTGAATGAGTCGGGTAAGGAGATATTATGGGGACTGACGTATATTTGTCTTCTGAAACTTAAAATATGATTATATTCGTAAAGAGTGAAACTGATTTTTAGAAAAGTGACCGGAGAGACCATATTAAGTCCAATACTTTGTAGATATTCAACTAACAGACTGTGTGGTATTGTTGGACATACGTTTGAAAAAACAATACGTGTTGCTGGTGAGATTAATCTTCTAGCTTGTACAATATTGTTCTGGATTTGTATTTGTCCATGATTTTGGATGAATTCGTCCACGACTTGTTTGTTTGCAAGGTACATGCAAATCCGATTATTGGATAGTCGGGAGGAAAATACAATATTTTTGGGACGAATTAGGTTACCCAAAGGAATTAAGTAATCTTGTAGTCGCGTATTTTCTAAAGCGCTGAAGACAATTGCTTGATGTTTTGAGGAAAATTGTGTAAAAGCTGCTGATGAATAGGTTTTACTGGTATTTGTCTGTGACTGCAATACATGTGGTGTGTTAGAGAGACTCTGAATATTAGGTTTGATTTTTGATTTTAACACGGGAAGTGCGTTTAAAAATAATACGGACCTGACTAGTAATCAAACAGGCAATAAAACTGGAATAATATTTCTTGAGTCGTATCTTATAGATAATTGTTAAATTACAAATCAACAAAAAACTGGTTGATCACGTTATATTAATGAAAACTAATATGATGCGTTCACTTACTGGTATTTCATGTAATTGTCACTTAGGGATTTATAAATAAACTGTTATAATTACTGCATAAAATTTGCCAATTTGTTGAGACCAAAACAAACACGCCTTTCGGTATCTCATTCAGGGCCGAAATCTTTAAGTTATTTTGTTTTATCTTTTTTCTGTTATCAAAAAGAAGTATAGTCTAAGACAGGCTTTAAGTACGACATTTGAATATTGAAACACAATTACATACATGTTGTCTGTGAGACTACCCTAAATAAAAACAGTTTTTTTGTATGCTTTTTTGGGAAATTTAGTAAAATATATTTTAAACGTCTTCAGTACATATTTTTGCAATATTTTCCACCAATATCAAAAATCAACACAAAGTAAATAAAAAAAATATTATTTTGGAAACCAAAAAAAATAAACTAAAAACTGTTACACTTAAAAGGGTAAAAAGAATAATTAATAACTAATACAGATATAGTATTTCTTAGAGGATACAACAAAATGTATATGAAGTAAACACACACTTGAAAAAGTAAATTAAACTTAAGATAGCAAATATTAAAGTATATGTTTCGGCCAATATCTTTAACCAATATTATATGTAAAGTGGTGGTAAATAAAAGGCTGAGATAGTATTTAGAATAAAAAAACTCCTTATTTCACAACAAAGCGGATTTAGGCAAAATTTTGTTTTAGAAATGCTATGGGAACCAGGGAGGCATTTTTTGCGCTTAACATGCTATTACAAAAATGCCGTGACCAAAGAAAATATGTATTTGCATTTTTCTTGGACTTTAAAAAGGCATTCGATAAAGTACAGCATGTAAAATTAATACAAATACTGAAAAATATCGGAATAGACGACAAGGATATTCGTGTCATTAAAAATTTGTACTGGAATCAAACTGCGATCGTAAAAATTGGAGATAACTACACCGATGAAATCCCCATAAAACGAGGAGTCAGACAAGGTTGCATTTTGTCGCCAACATGGTTCAATGTTACTCGGACCAGTTATTTAAAAAGGCACTTGAGAGACAATCATATAAAATAAGAATCAACAGGGAACTACTTATCGTGATTAGATATGCAGAAGATACAGTAATTCTATCAGATAATATTAAAGGTCTTTAAATTCTACTTGATCGTATTCAAGAGGTAGGAGAGGAAAGGGGCATTAAATAAACTTAAACAAAAAAAAATTTTAGTGTTTAGTCGTGACCCACATCCCGATGCAAAGCTTTAATTGAACGGAGTCCAAGTTGAGAAAATTCACAAAATGACATATTTGGGAACTGTGATAACGGACCAACTAGATCCAGACATAGAAATAAAACGTTCAAGGGCAATGACTAAAACTACTTTTATAAGAATGAAGTCATTTCTTTGCAATAACCATCTCAGTTTAGTACTAAGGCAAAGAATGTTTAAGTGCTATGTTTGGTCCTTACTTTTGTATAGCGCAGAAGTGTGGACGCTAAAAGTATCGATCATAAACAAAATTAAAGCATTGTAAATGTGGGTTCATAGATGAATGCTGAAGATACCTTGGACAGTAAGAAAAACTAATAAAGAAGTACTATGGAGCGTTAACAAAAATAAAGAACTGCCAAATACTGTTAAACATCGAAAAATGTCTTATCTGGGACATGTACTAAAAGGAAAGTCGATATAAAATTTTACATCTGATCCATAAAGGCAAAATAGAGGGCCGTAGAGGTGTAGGAAGAAAACAAGTTTCTGGGTTAAAAAACATTCGTGAATGGACTCAGATACCAAATGCAGGACAATTATTCCATATTGCAAAAAATCGAGAAGCCTTCGCAATGGTGATCTCCAACGTCGGATAATTCTGATATGGCACGCGAAGAAGAAGAAGCAATGTAAGGAAAATGTTACACACTGACCATAAAGTGCTTTTGTATTTAGTTCGTTAACTAAAATAAACGATAAATGACTTCCATACTCTTTTAAGAATTACAAATACAAAGATTACCGGCAAAGGAATGTCAATAAATATACATATTTTTTGTTTTTTTAAATGTGCTTAATTATAGTTGCAAAGTACCATCTTCGATCATATAAAAATGTTTCCATCTTTATTATCTTTTGTTGTTAAAAACTCCAATAGAAAAAGTTTTACTAAGATCCTAATATAAAATTGTAAAAAGCCATGATTAACATTCTTTTAAAATTATTACAAAAACTAAAGCCGGAAAACTTAGACGGAAATAAACCGAGTCTACCGTTATTGCGAAACAAAAGAGGCCCATTATATTCTAATTGCAACGTAACGTTTATGCACTTCAATTAGAAACATCCTCGATCCATTATAATGATTACACCATTTTTGCAATGAGTACAATGATTCTTCTAGCTTAGCCCATCTAAGAAGCGAACCGTGAATAAATTGCGAGTATGCTTAGATATGCATTTCATCCAGTATACCTTTCAAAAACAATGGATTCCTTTTGGTCTGGAAAACGGATATAAAATAGCTTAATGGAAAATATATCTTAATTAAAGTCTTAATTAATAAATTAAACTTGATATCACCTATAGGGAAAAAATACTCATACAGTTTTATTAAAACAAAAATAAAATTAAAAACTATCTAAAGACGTGACCACCACTTTTACGCGATTTTTGATTGTAATAATAAACTGAGAGAGTATTCAGCCCTGAATAAGCCACAGAAAGGCGTGTTAATGCTGGTCTCAACAAATTTACAAATTTTATGCAGTAATTATAACAGTTTATTTAAAAATAGTTAAGTGACAATTACATGAAACAGAGTAAGTGGACACTTACTATTATTACACTAATATCATATTAGTTTTCATTCAGATAAGGTGATCAACCAGTGGTTGGTAGATTTGTAATTTAACAATTATCAATAAGATACGACTCAAGAAATATTATTCCAGTCTTATTACCTGTTTGATTACTAGTCAGGTCTGTATTATTTTTAAAAACATGTCCCTTGTTAAAATAAAAAATGGAACTTAATATTCAGAATCTCTCTACCACACCACAGCTATCGTATTTACAGACAAATACTAATAAAACATATTCATCAGCAACATATACACAATTTCCCTTAACATCAAGCAATTTTGTATTCAACGCTTTAGAAAATACGCGACTGCAAGATTACTTAATTCCTTTGAGTAATCTAATTCATCCCAAAAATATATTTTCCTCCCGACTATCCAATAAACGAATTTGCATGTATCTTACAAACAAACAAATCGTGGACAAATTCATGCTAAACCGTGAACAAATTAAAACCCAGAAAAATATTGTACAAGCTAGAAGACTAATTTTACCAGCGGACGTATTGTTTTTTTAAACGTTTGTCCAACAATACCACACAGTCTGTTAGTTATATTGGACTTAATATGGTCTCTCCTGTCACTTTTCTAAAAATCAGTTTTACTCTTCCCGAATATAATTATATTTTGAATTTCAGAAGATAAATACACGTCAGTCCCCATATTATCTTCTTACCCGACTCATTCACCTTAGACTTCGATAATACAACATATCGAATATTCTTATCTCAAATAATATGGACTGTTAAAACTGCAAAAAGTCTGGATATATCGCCACCAACTGTCACTAAATAACTTTACAAAATTTATTCATCTGCAATTAAAAGATAAATTAACCAAACGTTATATCATCTTCTTAACCCATTAATTCCCACCGTACTTTATGTAATACGCGAAAAACTGCTACATATTTCGCCATCTACTAGTCAGAAAAAAAAAGTATAAATTAGCTAAACAAATGACGGTATTATATTTTGATTTAATATTATATTTTGTTTATTTACTTTATTTGGAGTACCAGAAATCGAATTCACTACGAATATAGGCCATGATGAACGGCATTTGGAGTGCAATTTTTAGACTCCCTTGCCGATGCATTCATCAAGTTGTTTGCTTCGCAAGTCTTAGGGAGCACGGCGGCCTATATTTGAATTCGATTTCGCCAGGTAGAAATCGTATGATTTCTCTTTTTGTTATAAATTAGCTGTTTTCCCAATATAGGTTACAGAGTAGATGGTAGAAGGTAAATGTTTATTATAAAATAAGAAATTTATAACCGCTTGGCGGTGAAGAGTGATTAGTTTTGCGCCAAGTTTTCTTAGGTTATATTATAGTAGACCGTTTTCATTTTAGTAGAGTCTGTATGACTTTCTTGGCTTATTTTGAAAAATATTTTGTACTGTTCAACTAGAAAGGCTTCTAAATATCGAATAGTGATATAAATAGTATTGAAATTTATACTGGTGAGTATTTTGAAGATCTTTGATTCTTGCGTATGATATATAATACGCTGTGCACTTATGGTAACTAATCAATATTGTTTCTGTTAAAAAAAAAATGACCAGTGTGATGAAATTGACCAGTGTGATGAAGTTCAACTCACGTTGTATTATCCAAATGATGAAAATAATTCTGACAGAGACGATGCCAGAAGTGATGAGAAAGACCAGTTCAATTACACTTTTCAAAGTATTGGCCGAGGTACACTGTCTTAAAGCATGGATATTACAGCTGTTTCTCGAAAAAATACAGCAATTTAGAAAACAGTGATGTCAAATACAACTGTGGCCAAAACTCACGAATCAAATAAGAAAAGAAAAAGGGAGGTTGCAGAAATTTCACAAACTTCTGAAAACAGATGAAAATCGATGAAAAGAATTGATCGTAAGTGCGAAGAAAAAGAACTAAAGAAAGGAGCCATAAATGATGTTTTTAAAAACAATATAGAACCCCATATACTAAATGAATGGAGACAACAAAATTTGAAGCCAATCGATGTGTTTAAATTATTCTTTGATAAAAAATTTATGGACTATCTTTGCAAAGCAACGGTAAAGTATGCTTCAAAAAAATCCTGCCCTTTCTCTTTGTCCGTTGATGATTTATATAAATACTTCGGCATCCTTATTCTATCTGGATATCATCCACTGCCTTCTAGAAGAATGTATTGGGAATGTCGAGGGGACTCTCACTCACATCTAGTAAGTAATACTATGAGTCGAAACAGATTTGAACAGATTCATAGATTTTTACACTTAACGATAATACGTTGTACCAACAAACCAATAAAGCATTCAAAGTTCAACCCCTAATTGACTATCTAAATGAACGTTTTCATCATTACCTCCAGCCAGTGAAAGGAAGTTTCTCAGTGGACGAAGCGATGAGGCCGTATTATGGGCATCATTCAATGGAGCAGTTTATCCGAGGAAAACCCATCCGTTACGGATATAAATTCTGGTGTGTTGTGACCAGTAAAGGTTACCTTGCAAAATTTCTTCCCTATACTGGAAGTGGAGATAAATTACAGGGCAACTCATTAGGAAGTTCCGTAACCGAAAAGCTGTGTATAGGGTTTTTACCACAAGAATCTGTTATATATATATATATATATATATATATATATATATATATATATATATATATATATATATATATATATATATATATATATATATAAATTGATAATTTTTTTACATCTTTACCTTTACTGACACGGTTTAGAAATGAAAAGATACACTGTATCGGCACAATTAGAAAATACAGAATTGAAAAAGCCCCACTCAAAGAACTAAAAAAGAAATGCGTGGAACTTCCCACGCTCTATATAGCGAAGAACATTAGCTCACTCTTGTTCGGTGGAATGACAATAATGAAGTAACTATGGCAACTAATATTTCAACTACAGAAATATTTAGTATATGAAACTGTAACAGATGGTCCAGAAAAGACAGAAAAATTATAGCGGTCCCTAAACCCAATGTTGTGCAAATGTACAACAAGGGAATGGGTGGTGTAGACTTATTCGATAAGCTAAGAGGTTTATATAGGATTCGAATTCGATCCAAAAAATGGTATTGGGCGATATTTAGATTTTGTTGAATGGGGCAACAGTCAACATGTGGCTTCTTTACCGCAACATTGAGGCAATTTCTTTATTAGAATTTTACAGACGAATTGTGGAGGCCCTGCTGACAGCTCCAAAATCTTCAAAACATGTTGCTGATGAAATTCGTTTGGATAATGTGGGTCATTTGGTGGACAAAATTGAAAAACAACGAAGGTGCGGCAAATGTGGCAGGTGTACCAAATATATCGATGCAATTAATGTAATGTAGGACTTCATCCCGAGAAATGTTTTGTCAAATATCACACGTTTTAAATATTTTAAAATAAAACATATCTTATGAAATATTGTCCTTCATTGCCAAGCGTATGATATATCATACCTCAAAAAAAAGACAGTTACAAAGAAAAAAAAAACGTAAATTTTGCACATTTCTATTAAAAATAACCTCTCTTTATTTTATTCTGAAGATTCAATTTTGATAAAAATTTAATTTTGGGCATTAATGGGTTAAGAAAGAAAATCCTCCGACACTTGGATAACGACATCTCTAAATCCGAGGGCGAGTCATCTCAGGTTTCCCCGTAAATTTATATTTTTTGTATATAACATAATTCACGAAACTATTGCAATGGAATATAGATATATTTTTCCATCGACTTCCAACCTTACAAAACTTATTTCTGAATTCTCTACCGAAATAATATGTCTTCAAGAAACAGATCAAAAACTACCATAAACACTATATTTTCAATTATTTTAACATTTTTAGGAAATATAGAGTAGATTTTTTTTTATTTAATAAATTTCCAACAGGAATCTTATGATTATTGCTATCTGATCATTCACTATGATCAATAACTAAGTTAGTTCTACATACAAATATTACAAGAAACTTATCTAAGGTTATATTCAGCAATATCCTTAAGCTCTAATACATTATAGTACCACTATCTAACGTGTACACTTTAGCCGCACTTTGCTTTGTTTTTCAATTTCACCCACTTATCACATTAGACTATTCCAAGGAAGTTAAATATCTGGGGGTAACCCTAGATTAAAAACTCACCTAGAATAGTCATATTGAAAAAGTTTTATCCAGAGCTTTGGTGGCAAGTTTGACCTACCGCAAGACGTTTGGAAAGACTTGGGGCCTACAACCGAAAATGACTCTCTTGTCATATAAAACAATAATTAGGCTGATGGTCACATACGCATCATTCGTATGATGGCCAAAAACACAACAAATAACAGCTAACGCCAAGCTGCAAAAAGTGCAGCGACTAGCTTGTCTGGGAATCACAGGGGCAATGTCAACATGTCCCACTGCAGCTCAAGAGGCTGTAGTTTTGCATAAGGAGGGAGGCAGTAACTACCTCCTTAAAACTGCGACAGACACAAATAATGAAACCTGGAGATCTAGTTAGCCATATGAAAATCTTGGAAGAAATTCTACTGGATTCTAAGGACATGCTGACAGATGCTATGCCAGTCAAATTCGAAACACTCTCTGAAGTGTCATAAAAAACCACCAAATGGGTGAAGAACTTGAGCCAAAAGTGTGGGGCCCAATTTCAGGGCCAATCTAAATCTGTTGGAAACGCCCCAACTATCTTTAAGGCAGAAATACATGCTATAGACATAAGTGCCCAAGAATGTCTCAATTGAGACACCCGTAGGGCAAAAATTTTTATTTTATCAGACAGCCAAGCCGTTTTAAAGGCTCTAAAATCGTTTACATGTGAGTCAAAGTTAGTTTGGGACTGTAAACAATCTCTCAAGAAGCTGGCGAAACGCAAAAAATGTAACTGTCATGTGGGTGCCAAGTCACAAGGGAATTGTAGGAAATGAGGAAGCTGACAGCCTCGCAAAAGAAGGAGCTAATACCCTATTCCAGGTTCCGAAACCCTTCTGTGGACTATCGAAAAGCCATATCAGAGAGGAACTCCGTACCTGGGAAATCAATCAACTAAGATCATATTGGTCTAACACACCAGGACAAAGGCAAGCAAAAAGGCTCATAAAAGTGTCGCCTACTGTAACAAACCGCCTTCTCGAAATGAGTAAGAAAGATATCAAAATGGTCAATGGCCTTCTCACTGGTCACTGCCCTCTGAGATATCATCTCAAGAAAATGGGCAAATCAGATAGTAAGAACTGTTGTTTCTGTCATAATGAAAAAGAAACGGCAGAACATATACTATGCAACTGCGTAGCACTGTTCTACAAACGACTAAAATTCCTAGGAGAGGTCAGTCTGACGTCCTCTGACATAGGAAACAAGTTACCTAGGAAGCTAATCAACTTCATCAGAAGCATTGGCATTCTAGAGTTTAACTAGATTAAGGTATGTATGTACAAAAGATCTCTATAGGTCGAAGTGCGGTGAGCACATAACAAATGTGCTTCCATTATCGGAATTTAATTCTGCACGCTTACCTCGTCTAGATATAAAATGACGTAAGGTTGCAAAAAAACAATCAGTAGTTAAGTGTCTAATAACTTCCAAATTAATTGTCTTAGATGCAAACCCAACAAATAATGAAAAGATTTTCCAGAAGAGGAGATTTGTTTCTTGAATTGAATTTGAAGCACCGTGTGCAGTCATGTATAATTTTGTTAATAAGAGTTCGACCGGAAAAAGGCCATTCTCTCTTTCTCTCTCTCTCTCTCGCGCTCACTCTCTCTCTCTCTCTCTCGGTCTCTTGCTCTCTCGGAGAGATGCTAAAGTGCTTTGCATTTCTGCGTGCAAAAGTCTGACATTTTCGTATTAAGCAATCAGTTTTACGTTATTATTAGCAGGTAAAACAGCAGTGTATTTTTTAGTTAATTCAGAATTTGAAATGGATTGACGACCTCCAACTCATATGGTCTTGATAGAACTATCAAAGAAAGGATTCAAGAACAACAATTTACTATCTTAGTTTATAGCTTTGGAAAGTAGTAATAGATTATAATTGTCATTAAAGTATTGACATTAAACAATACAAATCAAATTGTTCATCAATTCAGTACACGCTTGTACAGTAAGTACGTAATATATACGTAAATGTTGTAGTATGATTTTTAAAACTAAGCAGAAAGGCAAAGAGTTTCGCGTTGAAGTGTGGAAAAACTCGAAAACTTAGTGGGAAGGTCAAAATCTTCGGAAAGTGGTGCCAAACAAGTTTCAACGAGTTTTAATTCTGGTGAATCAGAAGTAGAAGTGCTAATGTATGAGTGAAATCATTTATTTTCAGAGTTTAGAGTTCAAAGTGAGCCGCATGGGGCCTTGAAACCATAACTTGAAACATAAGAAGTGAGAAGTATTTTTGGATCAATACCTGTTGTTAAAAGATCATCATGATTGTTTGGTATTGACGCATATTCTTTATTTAGGTATGGTCAATCATTAAATTTGTGATATTCTTTTGTCTACAAAAAGTTTTAATAAGTGATGAGAAGTGTTTATCCAAGAAAGTGCAATTCTTGAGTTGCACCAGTAGTGCGTGTTCTCCAAACTGTATTTTATTAAAGTTTAAATTTTGCCAATGGGCTTACTTAGTAAACGAGCACCGGATAGTTCAAGTTTGGGCATAGTGACGCTCTTAATTTTTTAGTAGTAGAGGAATCTTTCATAACACCGTAATGTGGTAAAAAAATTCGTAATTGTCTTGGTTGTGGGCTTGCATTATGTCTTAGTTTTATGTATTCATGTATAAAATCATTATTGTCAATGATTGTCGTTTCATATCAAAATTTCGCTCCAGTTTTCTTTCCAAGTTAAGAAATTGTTTGATACCATTTTGATAAATTTCAGTAAGAAATGTATCCAAGCGTTGCTACGCCACTGGCATTAAATAGCTAATAATTCTTAAAATCTACCTAGGTAAATTCTCCGACTAATTCCCTGTTAGAAAGCGAGAACCAGTTCCCCTCAAACCCCCTCAGTGGTAGTTAGGCATGGCAATCGAGCAGTATCGTAGTATTCAAAGTGTCACGTTGTATACCAGCCAAGCTGGACGCTTTACTTATGAATTTAGTTTAAGACCCAATGGGTCGATTCTTTGTTAGTTTGAGTTCTGTATAACTCCGCTTAGTAATAATTGTAGCATATTACTTTCGTGTTCGTGTAGTGTTTATCGGACTAGTGTGGCTTGAACAGTGACGGGCGGTTTACATAAAAGAACTTTACATGACAAACCCTTGGCTAGATATCAACTTAGTGTAGTTAAAAATGAATTATTAAATTAAGTATTGTTAACGCTTGTGGTTTTATTTCCCATGTAAAGTGGGTGGTCCTTCAACGTTGGAAATCATTACGATTTAAGATGCTCTAAATGGTAAAAAGATCTCCTTCTTAATTGGTTTCATTTTTGTTGGTCGTCTGCGAGTGGATGAGGAACCATTTAAACCGTAGTATCTGCTATTATCTTCTACCACCATTAGCTTTTGAATCAACAAAAAGGAAAAGGGGTGTTTTGAAAAATAGATACAGTGTATCTACCATCAGTGTTTTGGAAAGTTGCTTCGTTAAAATAAGTTTCACAGAATTTGTCATCATGTAGTTTAAGGACAATCTGCCAATTTCCAGAATTTACTAAGGTTTTTATTAATGTCAGTTTCATTTGAAACGTAACAATTCTGTGTTTGATTAGAAGAATTAGTAGTAGAAATAGAACCCGAAATAATTCAACCTAGATTTGTTTTGTGTAGTATCAGACCAAAGTTGGTTTCCAATTTAATTTGACCAATATACAATAATTTTAAAAATGCATCCTCACCACAATAGGTCAATATTGGCAGTTTTCTGTAACCATTACAAGCATCATGTAATGTTAAGCAGTACTAAAAAAAAGTTTTTTGCTGAAGACATTTATTGCCGACTTTATCTCAACAGACACAATAGTTAACATTTTTATTCATTTTGTGCAATGACAAATATAGAAATATTAGTCTTTGTTTTGGGTAATTGTAAAATGTTGTATAAATGTTGACTAATAAAGTTTAATAGGGCCAAAAAGTCCCCTCCCTTGCGTCGGAAGTTATATGAGATATTGTAGTATTGTTTTATATGTGATTTGGTCTGAGTCAAATGACCCATTAAAAATCTCCCATGACTTTGTAGTCTATAAGTGCAACGCATGTTTTAAAAATCATATTAAAATCTCCTAAACTCAACAACGTAGGCTGTTACAAAGGGATCATAACATTCTGTTTATGTGTTAAAGAAACTCTTCTTGTACGGCAATATGTTAAATATATAATCACAATACAAATAACCATAAAAATTTAAAATTATATACAATATACAGTTTATCGAAATGACATTCCTAAAAGGTTTATCCCAGCCACTTAATACGAAAATAGATATTCACAGGAACGATTTGCACGTTGTGGCATGTAGGTAATTTTAAACGAACCGACGAAAACCAATATGTGGATGTGGGAGAGCGGGTTTAAAGTTAAAGTTCAGATAACGCACGTTTTCCCAACACTCTTTTGTATAATAATGGGGCATACAATCTTTTGTATGCTGCCTCCGAAGCCGCGGATACACCACCACAGTCACCACAAACGATTATTGTTTAGGGCCGACCCCAGCCTACGCGAAACAACGATAAAATATTTTCGGGTGTTTTTTTCCCTTATTCTATTTTATTGTCATAAAATTATGCTTATGGTTAACTGTTCAGTAAATTCTTTTTTTTTTTTCATAAACGAATAAAAAAAATAAATAGTCAATTTAAGCTAGCAAAATAGAATTGCAATTGGATAGTAATACATACACCAAAAAATATTTATGATAGATATCCAGTATATCCAATATATTACTTAGAGAATAAGTTCCAGTAAAATGGTAACGTACACATAACACAAATTCTTACCGGAAACCTATTGATATAAAATGCGGAGTAGGTAGGGTAGATCGGGGCTAGTTGTGACAGGGGCATGTTGTGACAAATAGTTTTATAGACTAACCATAGGTAGCAGCGTCGCCCGGTTACCCAGAATTCCACGTCCGCATGTCCTCAGTCTGTTTGTGTAGTTTGGTTGTGATGCTATGCGTTTCTGCCGCTTTATAAAATTATATGTCATTTCGTTGTAACGAAGTAAAATTTTGCTGTTGTCTTTGAATTGTTATTTCACTTTCAAACCACAAGGTAAGAAACTTATTCTAGTTGTAGTAGATAGTTTGTTTATTTCTCTCTAGTAAGACACAGTTTGGTTTCTATACGACGTGTCAAGGTTCTATACGGTGGGGCTAGTTGTGACGAAAGGCTTGGGGCAGATTGTGACAGTGTCACAACATGCCCCTACTAATTTTAATGCATGTTTATGGGTTTGTTACAGATAATGGTGAGAAATTATAAAAGGAAAACGGAACGTGGTAGGAGTAATATAAACAGTTACGAGTCGGCTTCGTTAGATGTTAAGTCTGGATCGTGTAGTTTAAGGCAAGCAGCTGAAAAATATGGCGTTAACCGGATGTCCTTACTTAGATATATAAAAAAACAACAAACCAATCCAGATGGAGTGGTAGAAATGGGTTTCAAAAGACCTCGAATGATATTTTCACAACAACAAGAAGAAGAGCTCTGTGAATATGCTGTTCAGGCAGCGAAAATATTTTATGGTATTAGCCCAAAAGAAATGAAAAGTTTAGCTTTTGAATTTGCTATAGCGAACAAAGTTCTTGTGCCTGAGAATTGGGTAGCAACAAAACACGCCAGTAATGATTGGTTTACAAAGTTCATGCAACGTAACAATAATGTGTCTATTCGTGTTCCTGAGGCTACCAGCTTAAGTCGGAGTACAAGTTTCAACAAGCACAATGTCGGACTCTTTTTTGATAACCTCGAATTAGTATTAAGTCAAAACCATTTTACAGCTAATGATATTTGGAATATAGACGAGACAGGGACTGGGACTGTCCAAAAACCGGTAAAAATCATAGCGAAGAAAGGCGAGAAAAGAGTTGGTGGTGTCACTTCAGCTGAGAGGGGGACCAATGTTACTATGGTTCTTGCTATTAACGCAGAGGGTAACTCAGTTCCTCCTATGTTCGTTTTTCCACGTAAGTTTTACAAGGAGCATTTTGTACGTGATGGGCCAGTAGGTTGTTGTGGTACTGCTAACCCAAGTGGCTGGATAACAGGCCCGGACTTTTGTTTTTTATGAAGCATTTTGTAAAAAAAGTAAGGTGCTCAAAGAAATCACCGGTTTTAGTTCTGTTAGACAACCACAGTGCTCACCTATATATCGAAGTCCTTGACTATTGTACAGAGCACGGTATTACTCTCTTATCGTTCCCTCCCCATACAACAAATAGACTTCAACCACTGGATGTTTCCGTTTTTGGTCCATTTAAGAAGTTTTTAAACGACGCCATGTGTGGATGGATGAAATCTCATCCTGGAAACACAGTCTCAATTTATGACATCCCAAGTATAGTGAAAACAGCATTACCTAAAGCTGTAACACCAACAAATGTTCAGGCAGGATTTCGTTCTACAGGAATATGGGAATTCAATAGAAACATTTTTAATGAAGAAGACTTTCTGTGTTCTTCGGTGACCGACCGACCTTTGAATAGGCCTATTGACATCGTAGATGGTAATGAGGAAGCCAGTGCTGGGCAGCTTAAAGAATTTCAGCATCTCGATGAACCTGAACCGTCGACATATTATGCTAACCAGCCAGGACCCTCCCATACCTATCAACCAGGACCATATCAACAAGGATTATCGCAGGCCAACCTACCAGGATCATTCCATGCCGAAGTTCTGCCTGTCAGCCCTATGGATATAAGACCTCTGCCAAAAGCTGGTCCTCGAAAAAATAAAAAACGCAAGAGCTTAACATCTGCAATTTTGACTAGCACACCTGTCAAGGAGACAATTCGCAGTGAAGAGTTAAAGAGGAAGGAAACAATAAAGTGCAAAGAGGATAAAATAAAGAAAAAATTATTTGACTCAAAACAACTGTTGCCTAAGAAAAAAGAAGCGCCAAAGAAAGAGACCGCAACAAGAAAAAGAGAAGACAGCTCAGAAGAAGAGGAAGAAGATTACTTTTGCTTAGTTTGTATGGGACCATATAAAAAGTCTAGGTTAGGAGAAGACTGGGTGCAATGTATGGAATGCAAGAGGTGGCCTCATGTAAAGTGCACAAAAGATGATCTTTATTATGTTTGTATAAACTGCCATTCTTCAGAACTACAAGTAGAATCAGCACAAATTGACGATAGCGATTAAGTTTTTTATTTTACTTTAAATTCACTAGATGTTTTTCTACACATTTGTTTCTTACATAAACATTTATCAAACATTTATGTATCTATACTTAACTATAAAATAAATTTATTATGGAAACTTTGTTATTATTCTCCAACTAAAGTTTATTATATTTAAAAATATTTACTGTCACAACCTGCCCCAAGTTCGTCACAACTTACCCATATTGGGGCAAATTGTGACAATATGTGCATTTTGTAAAACTATTTACATACGGTAAGGTATTGCTTAAAAATTGCTGATGTTCCCAAATAATGATTCCCAATTAAAAATAGTACCTCATTAAAGTAATCTAACAGCCCTAAAAATTACGAAAAAAATGTTAAAAATTATTTTGTCCAAAGTGGCACAACTAGCCCCAGTCTACCCTACTTACTAAGCTAGTCTTACACCTGTACTCCATAAAATAGTTTATCGAAAAATTGTAGGAACTAATAGCAAAATTTTAATTCTTGTGATGAAGGTATTGCTTAAAAATTGCTGATGTTCCCAAATAATGATTCCCAATTAAAAATAGTACCTCATTAAAGTAATCTAACAGCTCTAAAAATTACGAAAAAAATGTTAAAAATTATTTTGTCCAAAGTGGCACAACTAGCCCCAGTCTACCCTACTTACTAAGCTAGTCTTACACCTGTACTCCATAAAATAGTTTATCGAAAAATTGTAGGAACTAATAGCAAAATTTTAATTCTTGTGAGGAAATTTTTAAGTAAATTATATTTACCCATTCGCTGCCAAACTTCTTTGTTTTTTAATTTTATAGCTTCTACAGGTCAATTTTATGTTCTGAACTTATAGAAAAATATTTAAAAAATTCTTAATCTTTTCACAATAGCCCTATGTCTAAAAATTTTTTGTTCCAATTTTGGAACATGGCCATAAATAGGTAATAAAAAATCAACAACGTCAATTTAAACTTAAACGTTTATTGATAAAAAAATGATAACATTTTGAGAGGATCTATTAATTTTTTTCATGAAAAGATTTGAAGCAATTAATAGGATGTACATTAATTTTACAAATACCGCATCCAAAATTGTGTTTGTTTTACAAATTTTGCATCTGTTTTGTTTTAAAAAAATAGTGTAATGCAAAACCGACAAATTTTGTGAAACAGATCCTGAAATTTTTCGAAATAATGTTTCTAATTTTGTCTTATCAGGTTTTGGTTGTCGAGGGTTGAGTAGTAGATATGTTGCCACAATGCTTCATGTAAACCCTAGTAAATCCAATGGACGCATACTTTCAACGAATTCATCAGCGTTAGATTGAAGGTTATTGTGGTGTTGAATTCTATATAAAATCCATGCGTTAGAGATTGAAGCAGACAAAAGGTGAACAAAAATTTGCCACCACCATTTATTGTTACGCAGTTTTGGTCTATAGTTAGCGATATTTCTATCCATTAAATCAGTACCACCCATATGAGTATTATACTGCTAAATAGCGTAGGGAACGTCTACCATTATATATTTTTTTCTGCTGCAGAATAACGACGTACCGATTTTGTAGATAGAACGCCATAACAATTTGAAGCCACGTGAACGATGGCATTATCCTTCCACTGGATAATTATTATATCTTTATCAGAACTTGTGTATGAATCAGCGGATCCTCTAACTGATTTTTTCATTACGTTTTTATTCAACGCGCATTTTCCAATTCGATTATATCTAATGGTGCCCGTGCAACCATATCCCAATTCACCCATGGCCTTTATTAGTAGAAGTCCGGTTAAAAAGTTGTCAATAAAAAAGTAAAATTTTTTATCTGGAAAATTATGCTTTACCCTCTCGGCAAAAGTTGTAACTACAGATCCACCTAGCCCCAAGTTACTCTCTCCTAGTAAGGTTCCTTTCCCTTGGTTAGCTTTGGTACCCACAAGATAACCATTTGATACATTCTGAGACCAAAATTTAAACCCATATCTAATGGGTTTCCCTTGAATACGCTGTTTACAGCTACGGTGGCTGTAGTACGGTACCATGGATTCATCAACAAATACTGATATGGTTTCACCAACCGGCACATACTTCATAAATAAACTGTTTAAATGTTCTATGAGTGGTCTTATTTTAGCAAACTTATCATTTTTTTGTAGCTTAGTGTTATCTGAAAACTGTAAATTCTGCAAAATTTCTCTAAACCTATTTCTCGGCATTGCATTGGCGATTGCTTCGTTTTTGAGATCGAAATCCAAACTCCAGTACATATCATTCTAAGGCCTTTGTGAATAACCAGAAATCAGTAGGATTGCAAAGAATACTTTGAGTTCTTCAATCGTAACCTCAAATGATGTGTTTGCCTTTTTGTGTCGGGCATACTTTATAGCCTCGTCTTTTATATATTCAAAGAAATTATCACACTAAAAAAGTGTAAAGAAATCGACTGCACTTTCACAGTGAACATTATTTCGATTTGAAAGTGAGATATTTTCTTGATGATTATCTGGGAACAAGTCACCCCTTTTCCAGTCGTTTTGTCTATTGGATTTATTCGCTCTTTTATTAGATTGACCCACATTTATTGGAATTTCATCATCGCTCGTCGAGAACATATCTTCAGCGTCTTGTATCTCACATTGTGAAATAAGAGTTGCCTCTGCTGGGGCGTCAGTATCTTTGATGAAAACTTATCAGAAAAATCATTGAAATTCACATCATCCGATGATTCAGAATCTTCCGCTGGAGGATAAATGTATATGTTTGCAGAATCAAACTCCTTCTGCTTCTTATTTAGATCATCGATTAGATTGTTCAGAGTATCAGCTGAACAACTCATTTTCTTTCCATAAAATGTTTTTACATCCATAATACCAAACTAAAAAGAACAACCTAAATTAGGTTTTTAGGAATTAGCAACATATACCGCCAAGTTCCATTTTTGAAACATGCAAAAACTAAAGGTTACTCGCTATATTCAATTTGAGGTTAAGCATTTAAACAATACAGGTATAGCGTATAGGCATATAATATTGCTTAAACTTACCCCGATCGTAATATTTCACAACAGAAAATAGATATAATCGAACTAGAAGTAATACAAGTGCACCTTCGTTGAAATTTTGATATGAATCACAAAACAAATGACACTTATACGAAACCAGTGAGTAAATTTAGCATGGACGTGTTGTTTTGACACTACCGAACAAAAATAGTTTATCAGATTTAAGACCAACAGTGACATCTTGTAACCAGCAGCGAAACTAACAATCGTTCCAAATTTGGAACATGGCAGCGAATGGTTTAATTACTTTAACTGATAATACATATTTGTGACAAGCAGGGATTACAATGCAAAACTTAAAGGTTTGGGTTCAGAAATAATACAGCTAAGGGATGAGAACTGATTACATCTTGTAAACAACTCGATTGCAATGTAGTGTTTACTATGTTTTGTTTTTTTACCAGGAGGATTAATTCAAATTTACTGCGCCGTAATTTTGTTTGTAATTGGTCCAACCGCAGGCAAGTTTACTCCACTAAATTATAACATTTTGTGCGATATTTCTTTAATTTTTAATTTTTTGTTTGCATTTATATAAAAAAACAGTTCTTTTCAAAACTATTTAGGGACGTAGTAGTGTATTAAGATAATAGTATGGATTCAATGGTAAGTACTATAATAGTACTATACTATTATAGTACTTACTATAGTGGCAATTATTCTCAACCTAGAAAAGGACGAGTGAATGTGGGTCATTGTAAACATGTATAATCGGTTCGCTATTCCCAGTCCGAACTGTCTAGTGAATTTAGTAATTATTTTTTTGCGAAGTTAGTTACTTTTTGACAGACTAAAAGTTGCTGGAAATTACTATACGAACAAGCGTACCTACTCATATCCAATATTAATAGTAAACAAACTAAATAGTAAATAAAATAGAACTTTGCTAATTACCGACAATCAATATTTATTTATCTGCACCATATAATAATAAAGAGTTATGTTAAACTATAACAACTAAAATATATTTTTTAAATATATACTACCCAAAATATGATGGGTTTAGTATACACTTTCACTATTTAGAATAATTCTTCTTTTTTTAAAGAAAGAAGTCTGCAATAATAGTATACTTGAGCTATTAACACTGAGAAGTAGGAATTATTGTGTTGTAGGTTTCCGACAGTGAATCTGTCAAAATATGCCCGAGCTAAGCGAATGCAGTATACAAACATATAAATAATTGATAGGAATGAAAATAACAGCGATGTTAGCAAAAATAAAAAAGGCAACAGGTTAGTTTTGCAGAATAGTTATTGTTAAAATCAATACTTACTAAAGTAATATACTAATTTTAGGTGATGGGAATTTAACAGTTACGGAATACAAGCAGACTGAAACAGTAAGATGTTCTACAAATATTGGCGGTCGACGTTCTATCCTTGCAAGCTACAGTGAAAAAGTTAAAACATCTGTACTACAGATAGTATACAGTTTCTTTTTCAAGAATAAAATGCTCACTTTAAATAAAATTTTAAGTGAAATTAACAACCTCCCAGATCATCATTTTTATAATCGGGTATATAATTATTACTACTAAATAGTTTTTGCAGTTAAAATTTATGAGCTACATGAGAAATGATTGTAATTGCACCCTTCTTGTTTGATCAAAATATTTTTTATATTTATAGACATAAGTACCACAGTCTTTGTGTGACATGTTTTTAAAAACATACCAGTGTACAAATATTTTCATTTTATGTATCATGTACACTTTCCGTCATATAAAACTGGTGTACTTTTTTTCCCAATGTAAACCTGTGTTCAGAAATCAATTCGTTGTTGCCATTATAGATAACGGAATTGCACTAAACCTAAATAAAAAAATAACGTTAAAAAATGTATAAAATTTTTAGATAGGTATTATTTTTATCATTACAACAAACAATGAATCTAAGAAATTAAATAAGCAGAGATAGGGTTGAGTTATTATCCAAAATGTTTAAATGATCTTTAAACGAAGTACCGAACTCGAACTGTATACTGTGTCAATAAGTTTTGTAACAGGAAAACTGCCAAGATTAATTTATTATTTATTACAAGAACGATAAAAAATGTGAAAAACTAATATTATACTTTATCCTACGTAATATATACTAAAAAATAATCGGTGCGAAAAAACGCTTTTTAAAATGTAACATCAATCCAACATCTCATTGTAATGTTTTATTATAATAATTTGAAGTTTGTCTAGATTGATTATCTGTCATTATGTTTGAATTAAAATATTTTCATAAATTGTTATAAAACACAAATCAATGTATGAATACTTAATTGAGATGATGGCAAATTACAAAATTAATATGAGAATTTTTTAGGATGCATGTTTAAACAAATTTAATGTGACTGACTGATCGAAAATGCTCGATAATGTTTTAGCTTTTAGTATACTTAAAACTGGTGGTCTGTTACACAGTCTTGTTTTTAGCTGGTTCGATATAATATTTTCGTTGAACTGGCAACGGTGCCCTAGAAATCAGAATGACACATTTGACAAGATCAACGTACACAACTTAAAAAACACGATTTTTGATTATAAGAGTTGTACCAGTTTTTTATGACGCGAACGGTACTTACATTTTATTGTTCTTATTTCAGATATTATACTTGGTATGTTTTATAATGAGTATACTGAGTAATGATCTCATAAAGTAAGTTATTAAAAAATAAATTTTAAGTTTTTAATTGTATACTCTACTGGAATGTTGTCAAGTTTTTTGGATCAACAGATATAAGAACATGGAAAAGGTAAGAAAAGAAAAAAAAATATTTTTTACTTTACATATAAGCAGAATAATTGCAGCAAATATTGCACAGCATAACTATAGATTGTATATCTTACTGTTTAAAGGATGACTGATTTATTGTTTATATTATGAATGTCTTAACATAGTTATTTTTTAGGTGAAATTATTCAAAGAATGGTTTATACATTGGCCAAACACAAAACATTCTTGCTCAAATATCTGAGGTATATACTGTAGTACTACTGTAGTAGTGACAACGCAGTGACCAGTGAACAGTGTAGTAGTGTCTGGGGCTCTTGTGCTTAGGCAGCACAAGATTGATCGCCTAAATTGGTGTCTTCAATACCAAAACTGGAACATTGGAAGTTGGCAAAATGGACTATATTCAGACGAAACCAGGATGTAAAATAATATAAACAATGAACTAGTGTACTTAGAGGGTAAGTAAGACATACAAAAACATAAACAGCCAGATCTGTTCACGGACATAAAAGAGAAAGTGCTATGTTCTGGGGAAGTAGTATGTTCGGTATAAAGACTTTTTTAATTTCCATTCAATAACAACGCAGGTATGTTGATTTCGTTCTGTAACCTGTAGTTAGACTCTGAAAAGGTGCAGTGGAAAAAAATTTTAATTTTCATGCATGATAATGCACCTTCAAATACCAGCAGAGTCACTACAGACTTCCTTAAGTCAGATTATCATTTATTATTATTATGTAGTGGCCTGCTTGCTCACCCGACCTTAACTCTATAGGTCATTTGAGAGATACGCTTAAAAATTAGACCTCGCTGGCATAATACACAAAGCACCGTACAACTAGTACAAGCTGCTTTTAAACAAAGAAAACAACCTACCACAATAAAATCTTGACAATTTGTGTAGAAGCAGACTAAGAGGGCTATGCAGCGCCAGATGTTGGATATCTCTGAGAGACCGAATTTCAAACAAAACCGATGAACAAAACGTATTTTAGAGTGGAGACTAATACAAGAAGCAACACGGAGCAGAGGACGCCCACCAACTAGATGAAATGAACTTTTCAAAGCAGCCGTCTCAAAACTACGAATATCTACGATGATTGCCGACCTCCGCCGCTGAGATGGCACTTGAAGAAGAAGACCATAACTGACGTTAATAAAAAATTTACAGTGCTGGTATGTGCTTAAAATAATATTCTTCTTCTTCTTCTGGTATGTTGAGCAAGGATAAGTTTTGCCTAAAGTCGAAAGTTATACCACAAATATCGTCTTTGTCAGCTCACAATTTTATTACAGTTTAAATTTGGCTATAAAACTTTTTTACATGTCATTTGAGCACCATTAATTCGTCGGCGGTTAATTGGGAAATGGGGATTCCATATGTTCTTTTATCGTAACATTATATTCTGGAGGCCTCACATGTTGACTAGTAGTACTTGATTTTTAAGTCAACGGGAGTAAATTCAGCCTTTAAAAACCATTTAAACATTATAGTCGTAAGTTAGAAATGGTATGCAATATGAGGAAGCTTTCTTACAAACTGGTATTTTATAACCTTCTTTTCTAATGCGAGTATGATATCGCAATATTGCATTTTTTATGACATCTTAGTTACTTTTCGCCTTCGTTTTACCGGCTTGGCTTTGATGACCCACTAAATGGATATCACTTTTATTCTTGGACATTTTAAGCAATTTCCAATGAATGAATTTTAACGAACAGTTTCAGATTAAAATATAAAGAAAAAACGAAGGAGATTTACGAACAGAACAGGAGCACACAACCCAAACAGCTTAAAATAATATTGTTCTGAAGCTATTTTCTTGTGGCATTGTAAATTAATTACTATTTATAACTGGGAATAAGCCACAATTAAAGATAAAAAATACGTTTATTGACGTTTCAATTTCCAATTCGGAAATCGTTCTCAAAATACAAACAGTAAATTTACTGCTCCGTAATAATCATAATAATAGACACGGAATCATTGGTCCATACTTTATCGAAGAAAATGGTAGGCAAGTCAGACTTAATCAACAGAGGTACATACAAATTTTAACACCCTTTATCCCTAATCTACGTCAATTTTGTCGTGCACGTAATTTGGCATTTCGAGACTTCTTTTCTGATTGTTTCTGTTTGATGCAATTTATTTCATTTATAAAAATAAGAGACGCTTCCTTGATTTTCTCTTTTAGAGCTTAGTAGCAAAGCGCCAATTAATAAACTACTGCATGTTAACAACTTGAGAACGACTGGATCGATTTGGCTAATTTTGATTTTGAAATATTTGTAGAAGTCCAAGGAAGGTTTAGAAGGTAAGAAAACATGACGAAATTTTAAGGAAACGAATAAAACAATTTTATTTTCACATAAAAAGAGTTACATATACTCCTTTGGATTGACGTCGCTAAAATCGTGGCTATCTTCACGTCTATTGACTTTTTTACTTTTCACGCGAATGCCTCTATCGAATAAAATTTTTATTATAATATATTGTGGATTAATTCCTATATAAACACCATATTTATCCTACAAATATGTTACAATATGTAGTTAGAATATCTGCGCATATGAGTAGATAAACTTGCATATATCATCATAAATCATTAGTACCCATCAAAAATTTTTATCTCTCGCCATTAAGTAGATAAACGTGTAATAATGGTTATTCTGCTCCGTACAAAAGACTGCTTTTAATGAGAGATTCGTAGATATTGTGGTTTCTTCTTTTTCCTATTTCATGACTCCACAGTACACTGTTTAGACAACTTATTGTTTTTCTGGATTATGTTATTCTTCTCTTTATTTCTTCATCATCTTTCCCCGTTGTGTCAAAAACGATTCCTAGGTATGTGTAATGGTCGCAGGGCATGATGCATGATATTGTTATTTCTCCATATTGTTTTATTCAGGCAACCTGCGGCTCCGTTTGCTCTATTCGCTTGATCTTCCACTTCAGTTTCGAGTTTTCCGTAGCTAGATAATGTGATGACGAGATATTTAAATTCAGTCACTTGTTTTATTATCTGAAATTCCAGCTCCAATTTACATCTTAGTAAATTTGCTATTGTAACCATACATTTTGTCTTTTTTGGGGGAATTAATGTATATATATATATACGAATTTCTTTATTTTCTGATAAATATTAGGAGTACCTACAAGTATTTTGGCGCTGTGTGTATAGCTAAAGCCGGAGCTGATTATTTAGACCCTTACAATTTGCCCGCATTTTCTAAACGACCTGAACTACCACGATTACTATTAAAAACGTGCAGAAAAGCAACTTGAGTTTTTTATTACCTGTTTTATGGATAATAATGAATACCTTTTTTTCGTATTAACGCCCACGTAGAGAACATTATTTAAAAGCAAACTATAAAGCGCGACATACGATGACAACTCTCGGTTTTCTGGTTAATTTATTTCTAATTTTATTATAAGATTCGTCATTAATGTATTTAACATGGTAACAATTTTATTTTAAGGAAAATGACCATTTATGCTGATTATTTTACTGGATGTTTGATCACCAAGCGAGAAAGACGTGTTTTAGGAACTCATTTATCGTGCTAGTTAAAACAGGCCATTCACGTTCCGATTTTTAGTCCGACTAGTGATCCAACTTCTGCAGTTCGATCTGAAATCGGACCGTGAGTGGACTGGTTGGATTAGTTAGACAACTAGTGGTACGAGTCAAAACATCTAAAGGCACGACTTGAAGATCCGACTTCCGGCTGGCTACGAAGTAGGAGCGTTAGTGGTGAAGTTGGAAGTCGGATCACAGGTCGCATCGAAAATTTCCTCAGTCAGTTGACCTTCGGCGCCTGTTACGTATGATATTTTTATTAATTACTTTACACCAATATCCCTAGTTCGCAAATATTTAATAGAAAATAAACTTTCAAATTGCACGAAAATTACCCCTATCAAAATACACGATTCTTAATCATTGACTTTTTGTTAGGGTGAATCAGCAAATTTTTCCTTGCTGTAGATCTACTTCGGACACACTCCCAAACAGGTACAATTTTCAATACTCCGGATTGGCTACAGAAGAATTATCAACAAACAACAAAAATTAAATCATAGTTAAATAAATTACAAGTAGCTGTTTCTTTGAATTGTTCTCCCTAGTGCTCTCCATCTTTCCCTAGCTTGAGCTGTTCTCTGCCATGTGCGACCTCCTTGTTTCCTGATGTCATCTTTCCACCTCATCTGTGGTCTGCCTCTTGATCTCTTTGCATTGTATGGACGCCACTTTCCGATGGCATTGTTCCATCGTCCGTCTTGGAAACGTTCATTGTTACCAGCCCATTTCCATCTCAGTTTTGCTGCTTGTTCTATCGCGTCTACTGTCTTTGTTCTGGTTCTGATCCACTGGTTACGTTTTTATCTTTAAGGGATATACCCAACATTTGTCTCTCCATCGCTCTTTGTGCCTTCCTTATCCTATCCAAATTGGCCTGTGTAAATGTTCATGTCTGTGCTCCGTAGGTGAGCACCGGTATTATACAGGAGTTATATACCTTGCTTCGTAAGTATAGAGGGATTCTTTGATTTTGTAGAACGTAAGAAAGTTTGCCGAACCCTGCCCATCCCATTGTTAGCTCTAAATGTTTGTCCTACATAGATATACTCATTTACCTGTTCTTTTTTTTTTCTATTGGTATTTTTATTGCTACTTGGTCTTCCGTGTTTGTCATTACTTTTGTTTTGTTGAAGTTAATTTTTAGGCCTTTTTGCAGTGATTTTTCATAAAGTTCATTCGGCATTAATTTTAGTTATTGTCGTTCCGAGGAGATCAGGAGTATATCATCCGCATATCTAGGGTGATTTAGATACTTTCTGTTAATACATATTCCTCTGTTTTCACAATCTGTTGATTTTATTATATCTTCGAGGGTCAAGGTAAACAGTTTAGGTGAAATTATATTGCCTTGTCGGACTCCTCGTTTAATTTTTATATTATCCGTTATTAATTTGTCGTCCAGAATTACGGTCATGGTTGCGTTTTGGTAAATATCATGTATCAATTGTCGGTATCTTAAATTTATGCTACTATTGACCAGAGCTTTTTCCACCGCCCAGTGCTCAATGCTGTCGAAAGCCTTTTAATAATCTACGAATGATAAGTACAGCGGAAGGTTGTATTCATTGTTTTTCTCAATTAAGATTTTACGACAATGGGAATTACTGGCACAGGACCGACAAACATGGAAGGCAATAGTAAACGCGCCAAAGACTCACGAAGAGTTGTAGCGCCATTGATGATGATGAATTAAGATTTTAAGCGCATGTAGATGGTCGATTGTGCCGTATCCTTTCCTGAATCCGGCCTGTTTCACAGGTTGGTAGTTATCAAGTTTATAGGTTAGTCGGTTGTTTATTATTCTTGTGTAGGTTTTATATAGTTGTGACAAAAGGGAAATCGAATGTAGTTGTTTAGGTCTGTTCGGACTTCTTTCTTATGTATTAAGATTGTGTTTACATTTCTCCAGTGTTTAGGCATTTTATCTTCAAACAAACATTATTTGTTGAACAGTATTTTTAGCATTTTTTTATCGTGTCTTTTCCTTCTTTTAGCAGTTCCGCTAGTATTTTGTACTCACCGGCCGCTTTACTTATTTTCATGCCGTTTATGGATTTTTCGATTTCATCTTCAGTTATTTCTGGTAATACCTCTGAGCCAAAATTTTGTTTTCCTCCGAGAGATTCTGTTTAGATGATATTGATGGGTCATTTTTGGAACTGTATTGGTCTGTGTAATATATTTCTGTGGTTTTTACTATTTCTCCTAGATCTCTTTCTTCATTGTTCTCAGCTTTAAGCATAATTAGTTTTCTTTTTTATATATTTGTCTTCATTGTTTTTAAACTTTTGTTCTTCTCTATGATTTTCTTAATGCGATCTTCTTGATATTTCTTTAAATCTTCCTTTATCTGTTTTCTTATGGTTTTGTTCAGTTCGGTAATCTCCACGGTATTTCTTTTGTTATCATTCAGGAGTTGTTGTTTTTTTTGGATATCTTGTGATTTAGCACAAATTTTTTGTTGTTTTCGCTTTTGCTTATTAGCAATCTTCAGGCCTGCTTCTAGTAGTTCTGTTGTTATTTTATCGTTTAATTCGTCTAGTTGCAAACCCTTTAGCTGTGAAATGTCAATTATTTTTAGCTGGTTTTTGTATTGCTCTTTGCGTTCTTTAAGAATTTCTGTATCTATCTCTTTTTTCGATGGTTTGATGATTTTTGTCTGTCTGTTGTGGCGTTAATTTTGATTTTGGCTCTAACAATTTTGTGATCACTTCCTACGGAAATCATGTTTATGACGGTAACGTCTTGTACTATGTTTTTTGCTTTGGATAGGATGTAGTCAATCTCATTTTTGTTAAACCATTGGGTGCGATCCACGACCATTTTCTTTGTGGTTTTTTATTGAAAAATCGTCCATTTTCTCTGTGAAATCGTGAAAAAACGTCCATTTTCTCTGTGGTTTTTTATTGAAAAAGGTATTCATCACATATAGACGGTTCGTTTCCATATAGTTTATCAACGTTTCTCTTCTTTCGTTTCGTATTCCGTATCCAAAGTTGCCGATTTTAGATATGGAACACGAAACGAAAGAGGAGAAACATTGATGAACTATATGGAAACGAACGGCCTACATGAGATGAATACCTTTGGCATTTTGTACAAATCTACTATTTTAATTATACATTTTTTCTTTCAGTACCCTGTCCGATTATTGAACGTTGGCGATCACATTGGCAATAATATCCTTGTTTACGGCGGCTTTAAATAAATTAGCGGTGTTCTCTTGATACCATTGTCGGAGATTTCGGAGCCAGGATGTTCTTTGTCGGCCTGGGCCTCTCATTCCGGCGATCTTACCTTGTATTATGAGGTGTATAGAGCGTTCCACGTTAAGACAATAACATTACGCTTATGGAGATCAGTGTTGCCAAAACTATTAGGAATGCGTTGCAATTAGATTGTCGATATATGATTCATTCTAATCAGAACCGTATTCAGCACTGTGTAGTTGTAGTTAATTAATTTCACAAATAAAAGGATATGTATAGTTGAATACAAAGTAATACATTATAAATACCTGTTTTTTTAATTGACAGATATAGGTATTATGCGCTTATTATAGGTCTAATAAAAATACTTAAGTTTCACTATTGTTTAACATTATATATTGATTAACGCTTTAAATAAGATATAACTAACAAAAAACAAGTGCAGCTTTAATTTTATTTTCATGTAAGTAATAATAACAATTATATACATACAATTTTTTCCTTGTGTACAGGGTGAATCACCCCCAGCGGAATGAAAGATTAAAGCGAAAGAGTAAAAAAATTAAAAAAAAAATGAATTATTAGTTTGTAAGTTGATCAAGACTACATTTTAAAATTATTTTGAAATATACAGGGTATCCCAATTACAGGATTGTTACTCCACCTTTTGCGCGGTTGACCGATACTTCTTCTACCGATTAATGATGTATCTCGTGCTATTTTGACCACACGTGTCTCCCCCATTCTGCTTATGTAGTTATTCCAGTCTTCTTTCTATTTAGTGTTGTAATGTAAATATACCAAGGAAATAAAGAAGAAAAAAAAAATAAGGGGTAGTTAGCCTAAAAAAGAGTAATAATTATTTAAATAATTATTATACAGGGTGAGTCATGAGGAACTTTACATAGGTACTTCTACCATATGTAGAGTCCCTCAGGGAGCATATCATGTGGCCACTAAAACATGTCAACTCCTCTTCTTTATTAATTACCAGGTTGATTTGTGTAATTGACCATTTATTTCATTTTACTGTAGTGTTTATACGGCTCATTTGATTTTTTTAATTTTTGGATGATACAGTACACTACTATCAAGCATTCGACTGGTATTAGCTAAACTAAAAAATTCCAGGACTGGCATTAGAAAAATTAATTTAGGGATTCGTATTAAATATTACACCCTGTATATATATATTTTTTAAATACAATAAGTGATTTTCAAACTACATAAATAGTCAATGAAAACGACATATGCGACAATGTTGTCGCACTTTTATTAAATTTTTAGTGAACGATCAAATCTTACCAAAAATAGAACAACCATAATGAAGTATCAAATTATAATGTATTGATTAAAACAAATGTTATAAATTTCAAACATTTTAATTAAAATGAGTTCCTTCAACATAATCTAATATGTAGAAAATTAACATCTTTACTGTCACTTTGTATTATCTCTAGGATAGAATCAATTGTTTTTCAATTTTAAATTTTTACTCATATATCGTATTGAGGCATTATTTTCCATAAATAATAAATTAAGTTTATTAAAAAGTCAAACCTCTTGTATGTGTTAGTTTTTGTTGATAGTAAATGATTAAAATTGTATGTCAAATAATAATACATTGCATCTAGTGTACTAAATAAAAATAAATCTAAAAAAGTTTAAAATGAAAGTTTCCTAATCGTCGAACTCCCAGTCATCCAACATTTGGGTCAGTTTTTAATTATTTGTGAGAAAATGGCACTTTTCCTAGTGGAACAATAGAGCGACATGTAGATGAAGCGCAGGAAGATGACATTATGGACGCCGTTACTATGAACCCTACAATAAGCACTAGACAAGTAAGTCGAGAACTCAATGTTACTTAATCAAAAGTAAGTAGAGTCTTACAAAAAAATAATCGATACCCATATCACATTCAAATGGTTCAGCGCAAAATACTGGAGATGAGATCGATAGGTTGGAATTTTGTAGATGGATTAACAATAATCGACCAACGCTATACAGGACACTATTTACAGATGAAGCCCAATTTACCAGAGACGCGATAAATAATTCACGAAATTCACATGTGTGGGCAGAAGAAAATCCCCATGCTATTCGAGAACGTCGTTCGCAGTTAAGGTTTTCGGTTAACGTGTGTATTGGTGTCATAAATAACCAATTAGTAGGTCCTCACTTTTTTGATGGTCCTTTAACAGGTCAGGTGTATTTGAACTTCCTACAAAATATTTTGCCGAATTTGATTGCCAACGCGAACGTTGCTATCCGAATGATATATTTTCAGCATGATGGAGCACCCCCACACTTTTTACTGGCAGTGAGACAACATCTCAATAATGTTTATGGCAACAGGTGGATAGGACGTGTAGATCCTATTTCGTGGTCTTCAAGATCCCTGATTTTAATCCCGTTGATTACCATACTTGGGGACGATTGAAGCAACTAGTTTACGCAGTGAATATTAATAACCGACAACAATTAATTGATAGAATTATACATTGTTGTAATACTATTAGACACAATCCCCAGAGTATCCGTAATTAAATACGTCAATTAACAATTCGGCAACAAAAATGTGTACAGGCTGCAGGGTTCCACTTCAAAAATCTATTTTGAATTATTTTTACTTTGTTACCATTATTGTATCTTTTCCAGTTCTAATTTATGGGTTTATCATAACTATGTACATATTTTTAGTTTTTTAAATTGTTCTTTGTTATTGTTAGTAGTTACTGTTTTTTGTTGTGCAGTGACTTAGTTTATCATTTCAATTAAAATGTTTGAAATTTATAACATTTGTTTAAATTAATTACCTTATGATTTGATACTTCATTATGGTTGTTCTATTTTTGGTAAGATTTGATCGTTCACTAAAAATTTAATAAAAGTGCGACACATTGTCACATATGTCGATTTTATTGGCTATTTATGTAGTTTGAAAATCACTTATTACATTTTAAAAATATATATATACAGGGTGTAATATTTAATACGAATCCCTAAATTAATTTTTCCAAAGCCAGTCCTGGAATTTTTTTGTTTAGGTAATACCAGTCAAATGCTTGATAGTAGCGTACTGTATCATGCAAAAATTTTAAAAAATCAAATGAGCCGTATAAACTCTACAGTAACATGAAATAAATGGTCAATTACACATATAACCCTATTAATTAATAAAGAAGAGAAGTTGACATGTTTTAGTGGCCACATGATATGCTCCCTGAGGGACTCTACATATGGTAGAAGTATGTAAAGTTCCTCATGACTCACCCTGTATATTCCAAATTGAATAAAGAACAAAGAGTTCGACATACTTAACGTATACATTTCAAATTAAACAAAGAATGAAAATTCGACCTAGTTTAAGTGTATTACAGGAGTCTCGATATCAGGTCGCTCCGAATGTTTAAAAATTACGTTTAAAACATAGACCTTCGTTGGAAAATGACACAACCGCATGACCCGATTTGTAGCACGTGCAAAGAGGGCTCGATAAGCATAAACTCGACCTCAGTACTGCGATTTGTAGTTGAGGGTACGGGATCATAAAAAACGAAGGAAGTTGGCCAGCGGGCAGTAGTAGCTCGGCACCCGTGAGTGCTCAATGCCAGAAGCGCGGGTGATCGGAACAATCATTACGCGGCACCAGTGAGCGCGCTATTATATTTCGACGGGATAGTAGTACCGTATAAGTCCGAGTATTGGGTATCTCGAAAAATTCTAAGATAAATACGCGAACGTAACTGAATCTATATACTAACGCAGGGGCATATATAATAAACGTCGCTTATCTACCCTTTAATTTTCTTGCTATGATCTCTTCCCGTCTCCCTTCGGGTCTGAACGAATTATAATTAGATATAACTAATATCTTGTTGTCTTAGTTGTAGTATACAGTCTATTTAATACATTGTAAACTCGAAATTTGGTTTTATTGTTCTTTCCCGGCCGTTACAGGTAGATACTAGAAGAGAACACATTTCCGCTTATACATTTCTCCGGCTTTTAAAGCAAGCCCATAGACTCAACTCCTTACAGGGCCTGAAACCTGGAAGACCTTCATCATCCCTTTTTTTCAAATTCCCTACCCTTCTGCAATTCCCAAATAAGGTTAACTTCCTTATATTTACGTCTTATTTGAATGGTCCAGATAATTCTTAACTTTTCTATGGAGAATATTGTGGACATTTAGGCTGTTCAGAACAGAATGTAAACTTATATGTAAATTAAACATTTTAAATAACACTATTTTAAATCCGTAATTATCATTTTAAATGTTTAATTTCTGTTCAAATTCACTCTTATTGACAAATGTTATAATACAGTGTATATTTGGTTGCCTATGCACATGGTGCACCTAAATACATCTCTAATATGGTAATTATTTAAAAAAACTTTTTAAACTTATTATTATGCTTATTTCTGAAGAATACCCTCATATAAATACTTTTTATAATATTCTCTAGTATATAACTTATAAATTATTTCTTGAATCACTATTTAAGTGCAATTTAGATAGCCTTCGTTTCTCCTATATTTAATATTATCTCAATATATATATATATATATATATATATATATATATATATATATATATATATATATATTTATACATAATATAAAATTAAAGTTTTTTGGGTTTAGGTTCAATAAATATATGTTACATGTGGAACTAGATATTATTCTAGGGAGATTATCCCTCCAGATACTGACAAAGAATGTAGCGTAGAATCTTTAAGTAATTTTAAACTGTTTGTCCTCGTTTTAGTGTAGTGTTTTGTACAATTTTATGTCATTAGTAATGTTTCCACATTCTACGCTTGCCAGATAGTTTACATTTTGACGAAATGCCCCTGAAGATGCTATGTTAAGCGAAAGTACTTGGGCTAGATTTAATTAACTTGTGCTCGATAATAGCCTTATTTTCAAAGTTCATTTATTCGAGCATTCAACCTCATTTCAATTAATTCAAATATATATATATATATATATATATATATATATATATATATATAAATATATATATATATATATAATATATATATATATATATATGTACATATATATATATACATATATATATATATATACATATATATATATACATATATATATATATATATATATATATATATATATATATATATACATATATATACATATATATATATATATATATATATATATATATATATATATATATATATATATATATATATATATAGTGAAATTAACGTGGCTCAATACAATCGTAACGGAAGTATTACTGATCATGGATCACGGAAACCAAGATCCGACAGGGAAGGGCGCTCATAAGACTGTAAGGCCTCTCCGGTCGTCATCACACGAAATCCCTACAATTTTAGAAGTACGACAACTTTAAAAATGTCTAGCAGTACAATCAGATTAGGTACTTGGAACGTTAAAAGCCTTTATGCTGCAGGTTAACTTAGTAACTTAGTTCAAGAGGTTAAACGTTTAAAAACTGATATAATGGGCATCAGTGAGCTCCGGTGGCCTGGAACGGGAATATGTGAACAAGATGAAGGCGCAATATACTATTCTGGAAGTGTAGAAGATGACATACGTCATAGGAATGGAGTTTTCATATTTATAACGTCTTAATTTAAAGAAATATGTGAAAAATTTTATACCAGTGGACGACAGACTAGCAATACTCCAATTAAATAGCAAACCATTTAATGTCAATGTTATCTCTATATATTATGCTCCTACTGCAGAAAATAAATACGACAATGATGTAGAATCATTCTACAGCCAATTAAAACAGACACTTAAAAATCTAAAAAGTAACGAAGTCACATATATCATTGGAGATTTTAACGCAAAAATTGGCCAAGGCCGAAGATCTGACCTGGTAGGTGAATATGGACTAGGGAAGAGCAATGAAAGAGGCGATAGTTTATACCAGTTCTGTCAAAAACATGACATGATAATCGCAAATACATGGTTTAAATTACACAAAAGAAGGTCATACACATGGAGGGAACCACAAGATAATTCACTCTATATGATTAGAAATCAGATAGACTATATTCTGGTAAACAAGAGATTTAAGAATGGCGTCACCAGAGTAACGACATATCCTGGTGCAGATATGGGTTCAGACCATAACCCTGTAATAACTGGCATCAAAGTGAAGCTCAAAAAAGTCCAAAAAAGCCCCAAAACACCACAATTAAATATCTCAATATCCAACAAAACGTGATAAATGAAAACAACACAGAAATATGGAACACATTTAAAGATCCTACCTTGAACGTAATAGAAAAATATTCAACAACGTTACACAGGTACAAAAAACAACAATGGATGACTGATGAAATACTAGAATTAATGAAGCAGAGAAGGAAACTGAAGGGTAACAAGACAGAATATAAGGAAAAGCAAAAAATAATTAAACAAAAAATAAAGGTGGCTAAAGAAAAATGGATGGAGGCTTAATGCAAGGAAGTAGAAAAGTTGAATGAAAAACATGACACGTTTAATATGTTTAAAAAAGTTAGATAAGTAGCTGGTCTTTATCATAAGAAGTAGCTGGTCTTTATCATAAGAAAACACCACATACTATAACTAATTCGTCGGGAAAAATGATAATAGACGAACATGAAATTTGAACAACCTGGTGTAATTATATAAGTGACCTGTATAATGATGATAGACCCGAAAAACTGGAGACTTTAGTTGAAGGTAAAAGACCAGAAATACTAAAATCAGAAATACTTCATCTTCTTCTTCTTTGGGTGCCATCTTCAATGAAGGTTGGCGATAACCTCAGCAAAATCATTTCTGTCCCTGGCTTTTCTTATTAAAGATTGAGAATCCATACCACTCCACTCACGAATGTTCTTCAACCAGGACGCCTGCCGTCTACCAGGACCACGTTTTCCTTCTACCTTCCCCTCTATAAGAAGCTGCAGTAGCTGGTATTTCTCATTTCTGTATATGTGTCCCAAATATGAGGTTTTCCGTGTTTTCATTATTTTTAAGAGTTCTCTGTCGGTACCCATCTTGTGTAGGACCTGCTCGTTGCTCATATGCGCTGTCCAGGGGACTTTCAGCATCCTTCGAAATAACCAAATTTCAAAACTTTCCAAACGCCTTAGTGAGTTGATTTTAAAGGTCCAGGCCTCCATTCTATATAGTAAGGTGCTGTAAACGTAACATTTCAGCATTCGGTATCGGATTTTGAGATTGAGTGTTTGGGACGTAAACATTTGTTTCATTTTTAAAAAGACATTTCTTGCTTGTTCAATTCGCGATTTTATTTCTATGTCTGGGTCTATATCTTTCGTTATCCAGCACCCTAGATATCGAAATTTCTCGACATTTTCGATAATGTTACCATTCACGTTTAAAGCCATGGGTGGATGGATGGATGTTTTGGAGACAATCATTGTTTTTGTTTTCTTGACGTTAATGCTGAGTCCGTATTGTTCTCCGATCGATCTGACTCGATCTAAGAGTGTCTGGAGATCCTGTGCGCTCTCTGCAATTAGGACCCTGTCGTCGGCGTATCGTACATTATTTAGAACTCTGCCGTTAATTTTAACACCTTATCTTGATGGCTCTAGTGCTCGTGCAAAGATTTCTTCCGAATATATACTGAAAAGTAATGATGACAATACACACCCCTGTCGTACACCTCGCTTGATATTGAATATTTCTGTGTCACCGGCTTCTGTTCTAACTGCTGCAGTTTGGTTAAAATACAGCGTTTGGATAATTTTAAAATCGTTCTCGTCTTCTGTCTGTCTAAGCATTCATAGACCCAAGAACAGCATTTGACACGATAGAAAGACATATTATAGGGAAATGCTTGAGAAAAATAAATGTACCTAATGCATAGATAAAAATTATAGATATATTTGTTCTCAAGATTCGATCAGTTGTTTATTTTGTACACAGCTAGAGCCTTTCTTTAAGTCAATAAATCAAAATTTGTCTTAGAGTAAATTTATTTTCATTCGTAGTGACCTATGATATCTGGTATGTAACTCTACACTCATTAAGATCGAAACTGCTGTCTACTGCTCTTTTTGTAGTCGCCTTGTTTGTTGTTTTATCTTCATATAATCGTTATCCCCTACCCTTTCATTTGTATATCGCATTTTAGAATTGTATCAGTTGTTTATTTTATTTTCAGTCAGAGGCCTTCTTCAAGTCAATAAATTAAACTTTTTTGACTTTAGTAGGTTTTTAGTAGACCAATATTCATCTTTAGTGCCCTATATCTCGTATGTAATTATACGTTTATTAATAATCAAGTTACTGTGCAGTGCCTTTTTGGTAGTCGCCTTGTTTGTTTTTTATCTTAATATAATCGTTTTTTCATTCCTTTTTCCTTTCATGTATCACACGCAGCAATAGCACCAATAACAACGAAGATATAATGTAATGCCCCTTTGGCAATTTCGATACGTTTGTTTTTTTGTCAATTGTACTAGCTACCTTCTTTTCTTTCCGACAAGACCTTATATGTCATGATCCGTAGGACAGTTCTCGAGCTGTGCGATTTTGCGAACAATTTACGTATTGATAACGCTCGCAAAAATCTGTCGCGTATGTAATAATTTGTTTCCCATCAAAAAGTGTTCATTGCTAAAAAAGTTTTTACTTAAAAATAGCCATCTTCTAATAAAAAACTCCATCTAGCCGAAATATGCCTCACAATTCGAGGTACCTCCGTTTACATATCACCCAACCACAAACACACAATACAACAATTACCATCCTCCAGGTCATAGCCTGGACCATTTTAGATCTGACATTCAAAAAACTTACACATCAACTGACATTCAAAACATTGACACGATATACAACACACAAATTCCTAACTACCCACATTAAAATAGACATCAAAACTCATCATTCATAGTCACTCCATAAATCACAGAGTATTACAGACAACCACAAATTTTCTTAGACATCTTAAATTCAGGCAGCTCTTTAAAATATGACATCAAAGAAATGACACAATACACAAAACTTTTACGTCACAAAACCCTTAAAAGATCTCAAGTTAGAACTCATACAAATACAGTAGTCGAGTTATTAATAGTCGAGTATTAATCTCCTGTTAGAGGAGATTAGTAACCAGTCGGTATGCTTACAATGAACCCGGTTATACCGAGTGTCCATTAATATAGATGAACGCCCTATTCAAACAACTGAGGAACTCAGGGAAGTAGCGGCGAGTATACGGAACTATTACGATTACTAGATTAACGAAGAGTCCCTTGTATCACTCGATGCAACACACTTACACGATAAAAAAACACGATAAACCACATCTCTAACCAAATTTTGCAGTCAAACGCCACTAATCCTAATCGTTCCGGATATGTTAGAAGACGAAAACAATTTCTTTGCAGTCTACGTGAACAAGTTAAATAAGATAGCCTACCTTTACACAACGAATCCCATTAATGCCAAACCTCTGAAGAAGAAACTCAAAGTTTTACCCGTAATCAAATATCTAACCATCACAAACAGATCCAACCAAAAATTACCCATCCCACCCCGCCATCCAGTTCCAGAAAACAAATCTAAACGCACGCATTCCTTAATAATTCCGCAATCAACGCAGATTCAACCGATTATTTATTTAAAACTCAAAATCTACCGATCTATCAAAATTCAAGTCACTTAGAGTCAACTCTCCTTACAAATCTGCCACACTCACAAGCAAATCCAAAATCATTACATCACCCCGTATACCTTATATCCCATATTACAGTACATTAACATTACAGTTACACACAAGACACAACATGAACCTGTGACAGAAACAATACCTATTAAACCTTTACCCCCAACCTTACAATCAAAAAACATAAGACGAAACACATACAACTCAATCTACAGAACAATTAACGCAAACAATCGATCAGAACCATCCCCTACAACCATCACACACAAGCAACAAAAAAACATAAGACAACTCAACAAGACAACGCAACCCAAGCAAATATCTTATAGAACACATCCCACCAAACATTTGCCAACAAAACACTTCTCAACAATATTTTAAAATCAAACCAACTTGTTCCCAATAACATAACCCACTTAAAAGTCAATTCATCAGACAAAACAGCACCCCTCAACACATTTTAACCCCTGTATATCCACGATTTCCAGACAAAACTAAGAAACAATATCGTGATCATCACTATTGGCCCCATATATTTGAATAACACTCAACAAAAGTCACAACCCAAAATCCAATCAAACCTCCATATCGTCATGACAGGCATTAACAAAAATTTTTCACAAAAAAACATTAAAGACCATCAATCATAAGGCTACTTTCCTAACAATAAATTGTCAGAAGAAGTGTCTGCTAAAATAACATCCATATACACTTTGTTCAAGTCTTCGAGAACTCAGAACAAAAATTCTCAAAATCACTGAAACACTGAAGATTATACGTTGTGAGATCCCTGGATCGAATAGCGTCATCCCCTGCGATTTAAATAGTATTCTAGATGCTGCCAAAGCGAAAGTCACAACAGAGAATACCAACAAAGAGCCACTATCTCTCCAAACTGCGAACAAAATCACAAATCATATAAATAGCAGATGCACCATCGGTTCAAACTATTGCGGCACATACTCGGCATATTCACGCAAATGTCCCGCCAGAAAAAGTGCTCCCACAACATAGAAACACACACATACAGTCACTATCCTAGACAAATTTCCTTATACGAACTCACTTCGGACATAAAATCGATAATTAACCTCATTCCTATGATCTTTTTCTACGTCTTACCTGAAAAAACTCCTACCAATATCTCTAGCGAGATCTTCTGAAATATGTACGGACACGCAATCGTAGTGTCAACCTTCAACTTTTTTATAAATCAAAGATTTATACAAACCAGATTTTAATCCCGTTACATCCCACCTAAGCTCTAGCTCCTAGAATGCCCCCACTAGCCATCGAAAAAACTACATAACTCCTTCATAGTCGATTTAATTTACACAAGGACATGGGAAGATTGGTTTTCTGTGGTTTTCCAAACTCATTGCACAACGATATCTGTAACAAGGTGAGGAACTAGCCACAGCTAACCTCCACTCGATATACTAAATAAAGTACAATCAATTCTGAAAGAAATCGTTCAATTTTTGGATGCATCTGGTATTTTTATCAGCGGACCACCTCAACTAGTTCATGACGAAGTTGTCCACCAAACATCGACATGATCGACGTTAAGCTCCATCAAACTCCCACCTCGACTCCTATGCTAGTCTTAAGTCATTAACATAAAATCGTCCCAAACATACAGAAAAACTCCAAGAAGAGGAATGAAGCCTAAATCAAGGCTTCACCATCCCTATCTTTCTTCGTCTTCTTCAGATTTTTTTATTTCCAGGGGTAGCTGTTTCTTACCCTTCGTCACCACTTATTTCTGTCTACCGGTTCTTATTCACCTAAATCTTTCTCTCTCAAGTGTTCTACCACATAGTCCTTTCATATTGTCCTCGGTTTTCCTCTACCTCTCCTTCCTTTCTAGTCTTACTCAACATTCTCCATAATATTTTTATTTTAGCCACCTTTATCTTATTTTCCTGAATCTTTTAAACCTACACCAACGTAGTTCTCACCACACTCTTGTATATCTTTCCTTTTAGCTCTTCCCCGATTTTTATATCACAAAGTACCTCACTCATTCGCTTTCAGTTAAACCAACTAGCCTGTAGTTCTCCCTCTTCAATAGCCCTTCTCCAACATCCCAACTTCCTGTCCAACATTTATTTGCTCTCCTCTACTAACACGATATCGTCAGAAAAGTGCATTGATAAAGGAGCTCTCTCCCCTACCTTTCTTTTTTGTCAATACATCCATAACAAGATTAAACAGGTAAGACTTAGAGAGCCTTAATGCAAACCATCACATTAAGGCTTAATTGTATCGTATGCCTTCCCAAGTGTATGCTATTTCTCTATCAACTGTCTCAAAGCAAACATGACAACCGTTATCCCTTCCCCGCCAATATAGGTAACATATTAGTCTTCAGTATTTATAAAGAACGTGATAAAGAACGTTAATGACAGCCAAATACCATACCACTGCGAAGTCAATCACACTATTTCGTTTATCATTTCTTATTCCCATCCCCAAACCTTCAGAACCTACAGAAAAATCCAATACCGAACCAGAACAACAGGTGGAAATCATGAATATAAATAGCGCACCTTCCAGGAGCCCCACAGTTAGTGGCCATTCGCTGGCAGGTAAGGAATTCCAGTGGAGATTTTTCCAGAAATATTTTTCAGGTGAGTTTTTAAAAACTTTTAATATTATTATAGTTTATAGATCAGTTTGTGTATTAAACTAAATATGGAAAAGAAAGTTAATTGGATTATTGTAATGTAATTTAAATAATATATTATAAATATTCTGTTTTATTTTCTTCTTCTTCTCAGATTGTTTTGTGTTTTGTACGAAAATCCTCTGTATTTAAAACTTGGTACATGCGTTTCTATTGGTATTATAAAGCATATTGGAACCCTAGCAAATTTGGCGTCAATTTCTTCTCAGTATTTTTGTTAATTTTGGTTTAACATGGTTTTTTTCTTCTTCTTAATTTTCTAAGGCCTATTAATTTTATTAAAAGCAAACTTCCGAAGTTCTAAAACTTGGCACGTAAGTTTTCCATGGTGTAAGAATGATCTATTAATTTTGGGATTGGCTCGTCTTCTTTTCCTTTTCCTTCATTATCTCACGTATTTTTAAATCTTTCTTAAAACATGTCATGTAGGTTTTATTGTGTGTACGAAAGAACCTTATTGATTTTGGTATCGTCATGTCTTCTTCTTTGTTCTCACTCGTACTTTTACACATTTTTTTCCAACAATATCCTCTAATCTTCAAACTTTATAGATAGGTTCCATTTATTATAGGATAAGGGTACTTATTAAGTCAACACTTGTACAGCACTTGCAAAACTTGTACAGCAACGGAAAAAATTATTTCATAGTTTAGTTAAAAAGGACCGATGAACATGAATAATGAAGACCTAGCTGAAAAACAACTGAAAAACAACTGCAAGAAACCTGCATAATCTTAGTAAATACGTATTTGCGGTTGCCTAGCATCTTTTTAATAAATTTTATAAATCCTTTTTGAACTTTTACCATTAAGTCTTTTTTTTTTTTTTAATATATACTTAATCATTCACCCTTTGTAATAACTTGTCTCAGCTATTATTAGTTGGCTACACCGTACTGATGACGACCAATGAGTCAGAAATACGTATTTAGAATATACTTCTATTATTGTCCATCTTTCTGTTGCATATCTTTCTTTTTACACATTATTTCCTGTTGATATATTCCCTATACTAACGTTTAACTCATCTTCCTTTGCCAAATTAAAATATAGATGTCTCCCTAAATACACGGGCGCCGACTCCATAAGGCCTGGGTGGGCTCAAGCCCCCTCAAAAATAATTTAGGGGGGGCGTAGCCCCCCCTAAATTTCGAAGGAGTAAAGAGTATATAAAGCATCGGAAACAGATTTTTGATTACCGCAGAATGTGCTGAAAAGAACAATCTCATGGAAATGAACGAGAGAATTAACCTCCGCCAATGTAAGTTCGCGATAATTCGGAATACTGAAGTTCTGTTAAGTTGTCATCCATTTTATTTTAATGACATTGACATTTAATACTTCAGAAATTTGCATTTCAGTATTTCTTTAATTTACTTTAAATAAACCTAATTCACATCATATTAATCTTTCTATTAATTTAAATCCTTAGAAGGTAATTAAATACATGTACTAAGGTTTTAAATGCCTATTCATGTAATTTTAAACCATATTTACTTTATTATCAAATTGGACATGATGATATAAGCAGAATGATATTGGCAAACTTAGTTTATTAGTAAATGTGTTCTAACACGTGTTTGCAAGTAATTAATACTTAGTAAAAGCATTATAAAAATAAAAACCGCAACTTGTAGCTCTACCTGTCGCCACTCCACCAGTTAGCAAGTTATAAATAGATTGCCTACGTGACTTTTTCCAAGGTCACTGCGTTGAAGTTGTGGCCGCCTGGCTGGCCGTGGAGTGGTGGGAGGAGGGATGAGTTACAGACACCCCTAGCGCGCTCTTTGTAAACAAAACAAACGTACTGTCTACCGCCTCGGTTGTCTTGTCGGCTCTGGCTCTTGCAATCAGTTCCGTTGTTCCGTTTGCACGGTCACAAGCAGTTAGTTTACGTCGTGTTTCTATATGTTGATGTGAATGATGTGATTGATAGTAAGCAGTGAGTAGTGTTTGAGTGTGAATTATTGTAAAGTGATACAATATGGATAAGTTTGTATTTAAAAAGGCGCGTGTTGATAGGATCACAACTCCACTCCCAGCACTAGAATCATCTGTTCCGGTATCTGGAACGTCTGCCAGCAGTAACAGCTTAAATTTGAGCAGCAGCAGCAACCATAATATCATCGGTAAGGGTAAGGGAAGATCCTTTCAAAAGTCATGGTTAACCAAATATTCTTGGTTAGAATATGAAAAACAAACTGACAAAGCATTTTGTAAAGTTTGCAAAGAGGCAGAAGCGAAAGGCCTTATAAAGTTTACTTTAAAGAAAGAAGATGCGTTTACTTCTGCCGGCTTTTCAAACTGGAAAAGGGCCTTGGAAAAATTTCGCACTCATGAAACTACAAATGTCCACAAGGAGGGTATTCTTAAATTGTCAACTGCTTCAAACTCAACCGTAGCTGCCCAGTTAAATGAACACATGAATAATGATATGAAAAAAGCCCGTTTAGCGTTAACTGCTATTTTCACAACTTTAAAATTCCTATGCCGACAAGGTCTAGCAATTAGAGGACATGAGGATATAAACTCAAATTTTTTGCAACTCTTGGAACTTAGGAAAGAAGACGTCCCAGAACTAAAAGACTGGCTAAATCGTTCGGGTTATAAGTGGACATCCCACGATATTCTAAATGAAATAATTGACTTGCTAGGTCAGTCTGTTTTGCGCTCGGTCTTAGTTAACGTGAAGAAATGTGGGCACTTTTCCATAATGGTGGACGAAACTAGTGATGTTTCAATTCACGAACAGGTATCATTTTGTATCAGGACAGTAAATGATGATTTGACCATCAATGAAGATTTTATTGGACTATATGAAACCCCAAACACTGAATCCCAAACTCTGTTCAGTATTGTCAAGGACATCCTCTTACGTTTGGATTTGTCTATGGAAAAATTGAGAGGACAGTGTTACGATGGCGCTTCCAATATGAGTGGAAAATTCAACGGACTGCAACAGTTAATTTTAAACGTGCAGGATCAGGCCATTTACGTTCACTGTACTGCCCACAGCCTCAATTTAGCAGTTGAAGACAGTCTTCGGTGCCTGACTTGTATGAGAGACATAATGAACCTTGCAAAGGATATAATTAATAATGTTAGAGAATCCCCTAAAAGGATGGAAATATTCAGATGTGTAAGCAGTGCCAATGCTACCAGTCTAAGTGATAAAGTAGGACTTCGACCGCTTTGCCCAACACGATGGACAATGAGAGCATCAAGTGTGCAACAAATCTTGAAAAATTATGAAAGTATTCTGGAGTTGTTTGAAACCATCTCTTCCTCGAATAAGAACGACGCAGGTTATAAATGTGCAGGTTTTTTGGAATCTATGCTGAAATTCAAGACTTACTTGTTTTTACAGCTTTATTGCTATGTAATGAACCCAGTGGAAGAGGTAAATCGTAAAGTTCAATCACCTGATTTGAGCGTAACTGATTTAGAAGATATGTTCATTAACCTAGCCTGTATTTTGGAAGAAAAGCGTGGAGGATTTGAAGACTTCTGGAAGTTTTGTTTACAAGTAAAGCCACCATCAGTAGGTGAACCGGAACTAGCACGGAAATGCCGCGTTCCTCAACGCTACGAAAACAAGGAGGCTGGACCACCCCACACATTCAACACACCAGCTGAATATTTTAAAGTCGTATACATCGAAATTTGTGAAACTGTCAAGTCTTGTGTTACCAGTAGATTCGACTCAACAGGACTGTTGAAAGTGATTGCAGTGGAGAGGGAGTGTCTTTCGGTTCTAAAGAAAGGACAACAAAGTGATATGACACGTTCTAAAGAGCTTTTTCAAAATGATCTGGACACTGACAGGTTACTCTTACATTTGTCAATGCTGGGTGACATTTCGAAACAAAAGAATGTGCAACTGGATACATTAAACGACGTTAAAAAGTTCTTTGTACTAGAACCTAGTGTAAAGGAAATGTTACCGGAACTTGTGAAATGCTTGAAGCTGCTTCAAGTTGTGCCGGTGACGTCAGCAACTAACGAACGTTCGTTTAGTGCCCTACGGCGTCTCAAAACGTACCTTAGAGCTACCATGGGACAGAAGAGACTCAACAACTTAGCAATTACTCATGCCCATCAAGATATTTTGGATGAAATAGACATTCGTCCAGTCATCAACGAGTTCATTAAAAGAAATCATGTTAGAAGATCCTGTTTTGCACTCTTCTAAGGATAGACTGCAATTTTCCGCCATTTCCGGTAAACCCTCAACTTCGATGTTATCCTAATTTCAATTTACATGTTATTTTATGATTTTTAATGACAGTTTTTTTTTGCAACTGCTTATATTTTAGTTTGGTAAAACTGCCGATGTACGTTCAAATGCGGAAAAAGATGAAAATGTCCAAAACTATCTAAGAACTTTATGTACCTACTTTTAGAACAAAAAATCTCAAGAATACAAAAATGATCTTTTCCATTATTTGTATACCACCCCATATATACATCGCGCCCTAAAAAAGTATTTGGACTCCGTTATTCTATAATAATTTATGTTTAAAAAATCAAGAACATCTAAATCATTTGTATGCCTAGTTTTTAGTTTCATTTTCTACGGGAAATTCGACTTTTCCGACAAATAAAACTTCACCTTCTTAAAGTACGTATGTTTTTAGACAGTTTTGGAAATGTTTATTTTTCCTTATATGACCGTACATTGGCAGTTTACCAAACTAAAAAATAAGCAGTTGTTAGTTAGTTTATTTTGTTATTCAGGCTACAATAATTTCATTTAATACTAATTATATGATTTCAATACAAGTTACAATAATTTGATGTAAACTGCAACTTATGTTACCTTTATCTAAAATAAATAGCTTTTGAACCCTTTTATGTTAGTTTTGTTACCTATTTTTTCTTTCATACTTGATATTTGCCAAAAAGGAATACAAACTAACAATAAAATGTAGCCTTATATAGAATCTAACTTTGAATTCAAAGAAAATTATTCGTTTAAAAGGATAAGTAAAGTAAGAATATTTTTCAACAATAAAAAAATTTACAGACGATGGACATATTTATTAAAAGTAAACGTAAAGTTAATTGGTTTACTGGTAATAATAACCGTTGTTATTATGAAAGAAAAACTTTAACAATAACAATGTGCCATCTGCACTTAAAAATTTTTAAACAATCAATCAAAACACAAGCTTTCAAATAATGCTATACGCTCAACAAAAAGTCGATTTTTGCTTTTTTATGAATTTTTTTAGTCAACATTTAAACAAATGTTATTGTATACCACCCGTTTTACGTCGCGCCGCGGCGGTTAGGTTAGGTTCAAGTTATCATATCTTAGTGATTAAGGGATAAGGATATAATAACCTGAAACTAACCTAATCGCCGCGGCGCGATGTACGTAATAGAAATAATTGGTAGTATACGTATAACGGAAAAGATCCAGATTTTGCTCTCTAGCTTACTAATCTTTGGCATGTATAAAGATCTAGTCTAAAAATGTTTTCATACACCCCCCCACCGAGGAGATTAAGCCCCCCCAAAGTTTTTGGCAAGTCGGCGCCCATGCCTAAATACATGTTCGCGTACGGCTATGGTAAATAGTACTTATTCTGGAATAAAAATCAGTCAGCAGTGCTCGGTCTATCTCCATAGCTACATTCAACTCATAACAAAAACGATAAAGAAGTCATTTTAAATATATCGAATGTAACGCTTCTAATATTAGAATGCCTTTCCTTGTTACTTATTTCTCAGATTTACTTTTACCTTATATCTTCGATATATATTTTCTAGTGTCATTCGTTGTGTTTTAATTAAATTGTCACGTTGAATATAATAATATAGGGAACTTTAAAGGTTTTGTATTTTATTATGTTTTGATTATTGGAAATTATTATGTTAAAGTACCTGTTGGTTTTGATGACGCGGTTTAAGAATTATTGCATATCGTTTCCGTTGCTTATTACTAGTACACACTTACTTTATTTTAGGCATTATAAAACAAGTTTTAATTTGTCTTTCTTTCTAAATTAAAACTCTGCCCCAATAGATACTCACAGACAGCTGGTAAATGGTATTCTAGCAAAAAATTTCAGTGATAAGATCAAGAAATTTTGAGTAAATTATTTCCTCTATATAAATGAGTTTTCTATATAACTGAATTTCTTTTCTTGTTTGTTAATTTTTCAGCTCTACTTTTACCTTAAATCTTTGATGACTATCTTTGGTATTATTTGTTGCATCATCACGTTGTTACGTTAGACATAATACATGGAAAAGTTTGGTTTTTATGTTTGATAATCGGAAATTTTGACCTTATTTAAGGCACTTTCTTTTTATTACGTCATTACTAATATTAAATAAAACAAGTTTCAATTTATCCTTCTTCCTAGAATAAAAATCTGACTATATAGATGCTCAAAAACAGCTGGTAAATGGTATTCTAGAAAAAACCTTTAGTAGTAAGCTAGTCGCCGGCGCTCGGTCCACAGCGACATTCGACGCCTAAATGTTTCAGTAGAAACCTAAGACTGGTAAACACTGAATTTTTCTTTTGGAATATCAGTTATTTTGGCGTTTTGTGTAGTGTCTTTTTCATTTTCGAGAAAAATAAAATCTTCTATCTCAAGATAAAGTTCAAAATAATTACATGGAAATTCTTGAGGACTTCTATTTTGTTCTATTATTTTTTTATTAGTTTTAATAGTTGTTTGGTCAGATCTGGTCCTCCGTACTTTAGGTGTTCGTTCGGTATTCTGTCCTCTTCTGGTGATTTTCTATGTTTGTGTTTTGTAATGTTTAAATATTAGAAATTATTATGATGAAATATTTGGTGGCTTAATTGGAGTGGTATTAGAACTAATGAATAACAATATTGTTGTTGTTTCTAAAACACACTTCTATGCTTTTGTATAACCTTATTTTAGGTATTTTCTCATTATCTCGTCAGTAATAATATTAAATAAAACAAGTTTCAATTTGTCCTTCTTCCTACATTAGAAATATGACCCTATAGATGCTCACAAACAGCTGGTAAATGGTATTCTAGAAGAAACCTTCAGTAGTGAGCCAGTCGCCGGCGCTCGGTCCACACATTCGACGCCTAAATGTTTCAGTAGAAACCTAAGACTGGTAAAAACTGAATCTTTCTTCTGGAATATCAGTTATCTCGGCTCTTTGTGTAGTGTCTTTTTCATTTTCGAGAAAAATAAAATCTTCTATCTCAAGATAAAGTTGAAAATAATACATGGAAATTCTTGAGGAATTCTGTTTTGTTCCATAATTTTTTTGATTAGTTTTAATAGTTGTTTGGTCAGATCTGGTTCTCCGTACTTTAGGAGTTCGTTCGGTATTCTGTCCTCTCCTGGCGATTTTCTATTTTTGTGTTTTGTTATGTTTAAATTTTAGAAATTATTATGATGAAATATATTGGAGTTGTGTTAGAACTGGTGAATAACAATATTGTTGCTTGTTTCTAAAACATATTTCTCTGATTTTGTATAACCTTATAGGCCTTTTCTTATTATCTCGTTAATAATAATATTAAATAAAAGAAGTTCCAATTTGTCCTTCTTCCTAGATTAAAAATATGTCCCTATAGATGATCACAGACAGCTGATAAATGGTATTATAGAAAAAACCTTCAGTAGTGACCCAGTCGCAGGCGCTCGGTCCACAGCGACATTCGACGCCTAAATGTTTCAGTAGAAACCTAAGACTGGTAAACACTGAATCTTTCTTCTGGAATATCAGTTATCTCGGCTCTTTGTGTAGTATCTTTTTCATTTTCGAGAAAAATAAAATCTTCTATCTCAAGATAAAGCTGAAAATATTACATAGAAATTCGTAAGAAATTCTGATTTGTTCTATTATTTTATGGATTAGTTTTAATAGTTGTTTGGTCAGATCTGGTCCTCCGTACTTTAGGTGTTCGTTCGATATTCTGTCCTCTTCTTGTGATTTTCTGTTTTTGTGTTTTGTAATTTTTAAATATTAGAAATTATTATGATGAAATATTTGGTGGTTTAATTGGAGTGGTATAGGAACTAGTGAATAACACAGTTTTAAGATAATTTAGAGATCATATTCTCTAATTGTCTTTGTTCGAGACTAGATAAACTCGAAAAGTCCCGAATAGTACTAAGTACGTACAGATTAAATTGGGAAACAGAAAAAGAAAAATTAGAACAATTTGGTGTACTATTAACAGCATTTAAGAAATCCATACCTAAAATTATAGAATTCTAAAGTAAGGGAATAATATAGAATGTAATTTGCTTACATAGATCTGCTACCGTGATTTCAGTTTCAAATTTGCCTGTAATAGACTGAACTGTACCATCTGCAGTAGATACTTGCAGAGAAGAAATGGGCATAGTAGAAATCTAAGCATTTTTCAGTAAAGTTAATGAATGTGAACCTATCACAGAAATGTTTGAGCCGCTATCTAAAAGAGCTAAATAAGATTGTTCTTAAATCTTACTAGGAAGATAAGTTCTATTATCATTATGTTTCTTCACTAGTAATGAATTCAAATCAAAACAATCATTATCTGATTGGTCAAAAATTTTAAGTTGTAGCAAACTAAACTTATCTCTCTATTTATTATAACTTATTATCTCTACCTACACAATTAGAGGATGCAAAATGCAACAAGAATAATCAGAAATAAAAGAATCCTTCTGATGTGTGGCAGACTCTGGTATACATACTGGTACTACTACACTACTACTTTTATGTTTAACACTAAAATTTTGGGAAGGTAATATATGCGAATCAAATGTTTTAGATTGGGAAGTTACTTTTTTGAGTGATCTTCTACTTTTCCAAACGGTGTTTGGAAGTATCTAGGTGACGTAAAGAGTTAGTAGAAGAGGGTCGAGAAGTAGAAGGAAGGTGAGAAGACCAAGATAAAGTTTCTTCTAAACGTTTACACTTCTCCGTAATATCAGCTATACTAGTGATATCTACAAGGGCCAACTGCTGGTGACAAAATGGTAATACACATTTCAGGATGATCTTATTCTTTGCAGAATCTCTCAGAGGTGTTTCAAGGCGACTACACATACCTCAAATATTATTAACGAACATCGCAACAGACTCGTCTGGCTCCTGTTTACGATTTTTAATTTGATCTAAAAGATCATCTTGAAAAGAATAAGGTAGAAAATCAGACTTTAGTTTCTGAGCTGGATCAGACCAATTTGAAAAATTATTGCGGTTATTCATAAACCACGTAAAAGCTGCACCTGAAAACAATTCTGCAGACGCTGCGAAAAGATCATTTTCACTCACTCCTCTCGATACACCAAGACATTCCACTCGATCCAAAAAGGAAATAATTTGGTCGTAATGACCTTTACCAGAAAACGAAATGCCTTATTTATGAACCTGAACAGGTTTGGGTTGTAGAAATGCATTTGCTGCTTGGACAGAAGATATTGGAGTTGATGTTGCCATTGGATTCCATCGAGAATCAAGTTCGCCATCTAGACTTAAGATTCGGACAGAAACAGAGCGTTGGAAGATTTGTTATGCCTCATCTGAACAAGATAATAAGTAAACATGACCTAAGATGTGAGCTAGGCATGATATTAGTATGGAATATAGGCTATCTTGGACAGCCCCTCTAAAATCGGCTATTCTTTTCGCCAAATCATCCACAGTCTCTTCAATCTCCTGTTGTTGGACCTCAAAAGGAATATTTGAGGCGGAAATCTGTCGGAAACTCCTGTTTCCTTCTTCCTGCCTTAAAGTTCCACGCAATATTTTGCGTTTCAGATCAACATTGGAAGACTCATCAAAATTGATGTCCGTAATCCTTAACTCATAATCCAATTCCTTCAGTAACAAATATTCTACCTTAAATGCAGACATTATGAAAATCAAAAAAATATTGATGAATAGATAGAATAGACAAAAGAAATAACACTTCACAAAATCAATCGAAGAATAATCTAAAGTTTTCTAAAAAAAAAGATATAAATAAATATGTACCAACACACCACAAAATCAATCAAAAAACTAAAGTTATTCAAAAAAAATATATTATGTATAATTAAGTATTAAAAAAAAAGTAAAGTTAAACAAAATATTTAAAGTTGGATCCCTAAAGTAACATACAATGATTTCAACAAATATAGGTGGACCAGCAATTAAATACAAAGAATACACCAAGCTTGGCTAATATATATAAAAGTAAAATGTCTAAATTATTAAATTTTTTATCATACAAAAACAGTAAATAACTAGTCAACTGTACACAATGATATAAAAATAGGTGAAGGTTTAAATATGAATGTAACTACAGCAATACAAGTATACCTTAAAATAGTAAATACAATAAAGAAAGAAAAATTAATACATTAGTTACAAATAGCAACAAGAATGAATCAAAAATAGTAAGGAATGTTATGCAAAAAAAACAAAAATAAATATATAAGTTACGGTCTTAAATGAGAATAGGCACCACGTTGGGACCGCCAATGTAATAAAAAATGTGTGGACTTCGAGATTTACGATGTCAATATAATAAAAGTGTATATGTGTAATATAACACAAGTATGTGGGGTACTGTAAAAGATAACATATAATTTAAAGCTGGCTAGCAGAAGGTGCCGGAGAGTGACTACTTGACACTCAAAAGAGGATTCGGCCAATTTGCATGCCCTAGAGAGATCGTAGAATAAGAAAATGAATGACAAGGTAATAAACAATCTATAGGTATATAAAATAAGCTAAATAAAAGTGATTATAGAAGTTGCTCCAAAATGTGAGTGGACGCAGGAAAGTATTAACATAAACTTTCCAAGATATCTTGTAAAGATGTTTGCTGAAATAAAGAGGGAAACGGGTATTAATTGAAATATTTTGTTTTCACTAAAAGTTTAATCCCTATCCAAATATATACAGTCTAAATTTACCCTTAAATACCCACCACCAGTTATAAACAGTTAATATAGTTACTTATATACAAAAAGAATATAAATACCCTGGTTACACACAACTGATCCTTGATAATCTGAACTTACAAATAATAAAATATAAGAAGAAATTTAATAACTATGCCTAAAAAGGTAATTTACTTGTCTACTAGAGATGTAACTCGGTATTTCGGCTTTCAATTAAATGTCTTAATAAGTCATAAGGACACTAGCCTGACCGGATAGACGTCCAAAGGTTTAAATATATAATAATAATAAAATATAAATAAATAACTCTCTGATTAAATGTGTACACATAAAACCGTACAAACTGAGTTAAAAGGGAGGATTTAAAACCTCGACCTGTAGTTGACAATTTTAGAGCTTATGTTATTTATAATTATTAAAAAAATGACGCGTCTTTATTATTAAATGAAATAGTATGATTTAAGATTGAAAAAAAAAATTATAAATAAAATTATTAACAATTAATGAATAAAACAAATTAAAAAGGAACAATGTTTACTTACTTACTTACTTACTCCGTGGCGTTACAACCCTTCGTGGGTTTTAGCCGACTCGACAACATGCCTCCACTGTTTTCTGTCTTGAGCAACCTCCATCCAATTCTCCACGCCCATAGTGCTTAGGTCTCCTGCTATATTATCTCGCCACCGGAGACGAGGGCGTCCGCGTGGTCTCCTTCCAGTTGGGACTTCCTGCCACACCAGTCTTACTGTTCGTTCGTCAGAATGTCTTCTGAGGTGTCCTGCCCATTGGAGTCTTCTGGACTTTATTTCTTTTATGATGTTGGCGTCTGGGTAAAGTTCTTCAAGCTCTTTATTAGTTCTTATCCTATATTGTCCTGATGTTTCATCAAGCACCGGACCAAAGATCTTCCTTAGGATTTTTCTTTCCCAAACACGTAGTCTCTCTTCATTTGCCTTTGTCATCGTCCACGTTTCGCTTCCATACATCACAACGGGTCGTATGATTGTTTTGTAGACCTGTATCTTCGTACGTCGTGTTAGTTGTTTTGATTTTATAAGGTTTTGGAGGGCAAAAATACATCTGTTGCCGGCCTGAATCCTGTTGTTTATTTCTTGTGATCCGTTATTGTCTTCAGTTATTGTTGTTCCAAGATACTTGAATTCCCTAACGCGCTCAAAGTTAAAGTCATCGATGGTAATGTTCTGACCGATTCTGTCTCTGCTTTGGTTATTGCGGCTCATATACATATATTTCGTCTTGTTTTCGTTGATTTGGAGCCCCATCTTCTCTGCTTCCTTCTCAAACCTTACGAAAGTCTCCTTAATCCTTAATCGCGTGTTTCCTATTAGATCTATATCGTCTGCAAATGCCAGTAGTAAGTTTGGTCCTTCTCGATGAAATACTGTATTCGGTTTTTCGATTCTTGCACTTCTGATTATGTGCTCCAGAGCTAAGTTGAAGAGTTGTGGTGAAAGTGCATCTCCCTGTTTTAGTCCATTGTTTATTTCAAATGTCTCCGAGTATTGTTGTCCAACTCTCACCTTACATCGTAACCGTTCCATACACATCCGTATCAACCGGACTAGTTTTTTTGGAAAGCCAAGTTCCTGCATCGCTGTCCACAGTCTGTCCCTACATACTCTATCAAATGCTTGTTTAAAATCTATGAACATCTGATGAAGCTCACGATCAAACTCCCAGCATTTTTCCATTATCTGTTTTATTGTGAATATCTGGTCAATTGTAGAGCGGCCCGGTCTAAATCCGCATTGATAATCTCCAACAATTTCTTCTGTGTATGTTTTGGTTCTTTCTAGCAGGATGTTTGCAGGGATTTTGTAGGTGGTGTTTAGGAGTGTTATTCCCCTGTAGTTAATACATTGCTTTTTGTTTCCTTTTTTGTGTATTGGTACAATAACCCCTTCTTTCCATTCATCTGGCATTGTTTCTTTTTGCCAAATGTCTTGAATTAGCTTGTATATCGAACTGTACAATGCTTCTCCTCCATGTTTTAAGCACTCTGCGGGTATACCATCGCTACCTGGTGTCTTATTATTTTTGAGTTTTTTAATTGCCTGTATTACTTCTTCGTATGTCGGGTATTGGTCTTCTATTTCAGCTGTATGTACCTCTATGTTTGATGTACTTCTGCTAGATTGGTCATTCAATAGTTGACAGAAGTATTCCTTCCAGGTTTTTAAGATTTCCTTGTCATCAGTGATAAGCTGTCCACTGTCGTTTTGAAGAAAGTTTCCTGTTCTTGCTTGGTACCCGGTCTTGATATCTGAAACTCCTTTAAAGAACTGCCTCGCTTGTTTGTTCTTTCTTTTTTCTTCTATTTCTCTGATTATTTGTTCCTGATACTCTCTCTTCTTCCTTTTCATTAGTTTTCTTGTCTCTGTTCTTCTTTGTCTATACATTTTATTGTTGTTGTGCGAGGGGCTTTGTAGCATGTTCCTTCTAGCCATATTTCTTGCTAATATGGAGTTCAGGCAATCATCATCGAACCATTTTTTTGTTGTTTTCTTTTTGTGTCCTAGTATTTCATCTGATACGCTTGTCAGAGCTACTTTGATATTTTTCCAAGCTGAGTCTATGTTGTTATAGTTTTCTGTCTGTGCTAGAGCGATTTTTATAGCCTTTTGAAATTTCTGTTCTGTCTCCTTATTACGTAGAACTTCGGTATTCCATAATTGTGTTGGTGTATTCTTGTGTGTTTTTTTGGACGCTATTCTTGTCCTTATCTTCGCTTTTACAAGAAAATGATCCGTGTCTCCATCAGCTCCTCTTAGGCTTCTTACGTCTAGACAGTTACTACTCCTCCTGGCATCTACTAGAACATGATCAATCTGATTTCTTGTGACGCCGTCGTTGGAAACCCATGTTTGTTTGTGTATATTCTTGTGTTCAAACATTGTCGATTTTATTAGTAGATTGTGGGATGCTGCAAAGTCTATTAGCCTTGTTCCATTATCGTTGCTAACATCGTGAAGACTATGGTTACCTATTGTTGGTTTGTACGCTGCTTCCTTCCCAATCTTTGCATTGAAATCTCCTAAGATAATATGCATGTCCTGTTTAGGTAAATTATTTATCAGTTCCTCTAGTTTCTCGTAGAAGTTATCTTTTACATGCTCTTCCTTTTCCTCTGTCGGTGCATGGGCAGCAACTAAGGAAAAAAGTTATGTAGTTGTCCTTTGATTCTGATATAACAAAGTCTTTCATTAACGGGTTTGAAAGTTAAAACTGACCCCACAAGACTTTCCCTGACTATAAAACCAGTTCCGAATTGATGTTCTCGTTCGCTTCCGCTGAAAAATACTACTGATTTATTAGTTTTTAGTGTACCTTCTCCAGTCCATCTAATCTCTTGTAGAGCAGTTATGTCCATGTTTCTGGATTCAAGTTCTTTGACCACCTGAGTTAGGGCTCCAGGCCGATATAGGCTTAGTACGTTCCAGGTTCCTATATTCATTGTCCTTTGTCGTCGCTTTTGTCGTCTTAAAAGATCCGTCCTTATCCGAGGCATGTGCTTCGTTTTCATAACTATGTTTTTTTACAAGAAGGAATAGTTAGTCCCTTGCTTAACCCTCCTCCTTTCTCATCCTGGACTTGGGACCAGGCAACGGCGGAGTTAACAATGTTCCACACTCTAAATAAGGGAGGTCTTTCTGGCTGGTTCACTGAAGTGGTCCGAGAGTAGTCTTAGAGAGATCTGGACTTCTGATGGAACAGCTAAGAGTGACGGGCAAATGTGCAAATTCAAAACGTAGTTCTTTTTTTAATAAATCCCAAAAAGAAATAAATGAAAAAATCCTTGACTCTGGATTTAACTTCTTAGGTATGCTAAAAAGAACAATTGTGTTATAGTTCCTCCTTATGCTTTATTAAAAATAAGGGAAAAGCACAAGGTTTATTAACAAATGAAATAATTTACAAAAATATTACAAAAAAGTTGCTGGGAAGCTTGTATCAAAGAAGAAAGCTGTATTGATTTTGTAGATAATGTGACCTTCGCATGGTTTGACAATATTTGATGTGATGTGCCCGCTCACATTTGTTTCTTCGCGCCACCAAGGGAATTTGTTCTATCGAACTTATATCGACAGTCCAAATTCGATGTGTGTGCGCCGAGCCTAAGGAACGAGTTTTCGATGAGTCAGTAACGGTAAATGTATACGCGCGCGAACTACGGTCACAAGTGGTTTGTAATTCAACGGGTGAGTCTTTAGTGTACCAGCTGTCTTACATGTGTTCTGTTTTATTGTTTTAATTGCCTGATTTTTGTAAAAAACCCATTATTTAGGTAAGTTTTAATTATTTTATATCATATTGGTTTATACAAAACGTTGTCACATTATGTAAAGCAAACGGAATGCAGCACATTAGTGATCAACACAATGAAATATTGTTAGAAGGCAAATTTTTTAGGTTACGAGTGCTTTTATTTCTGTCTTAATTTTCAAATTATTAGTGTTAGCAAAATTCTTTAAGCTTAGTTTCATTCAGTAAACATGATATCTATGAAATAAAATCCTAAATTAGTATATAAAGTTTCGGCTGAGATGTTATAATATGTTGATTTGAACCTGGAAATTGTTTATTTTGTCTATATAATAATGATAGCATTTATTATAACAAAATAATAATTATTAAGCATTTGTAATAACAGCAATACTAAATTTATTGTTATAGTAAATGAAGATTCTGTTTCAGAATGTCCAGACTCAGGATTGACAAGCTAGAAGAGCCTAGATCCCAATCAACTCTACAGATAGATTGATGGTATAACTAATGACCAAACCATAGACTCAGAAGATGGTGGTAAATTGAATGTCCAAAAGCAGTTTGTGATAACAATCAGTTTATGGAGGGCGTTAACAGATTCTATCAGATGCTTCCTTGCTACGCTCTCCTGGAAATCCAGAAAATGGTGGATGAAACTATTGTACTACTTCTAAATGCTACAGTAGTAAACATATACTTTACAATCTTGGTATGAAAAGAAATTTACACGAGCCTATGTCACATTTGGCATACCGCAGCTTTTTTGCCAATGAATTCATACATAATTTTTCGAGTAGAAAGGGGTCCTGTAGCAATAAAATTTCAACAATTCAACAAAAGATTGAAGGACGAAAGGTGTCTACTGATCCTCTGGTTAGAAGTTCGATGGTGAGTGAATATTTACCTGTAAAAGGTACATCTCGGCGATGTGCTTTCTGTAGCACAGAGAAGATGCCAAAGCGATCTCACATGATATGCAAAAAATGTTATGTTCCCCCTTGTTTGGAAAGTTTTACACCTTTCCATTTGTAATAATTGTCTCTTAAAATAATTGCCTTTTAAATAAAGTGTTGTCTAAAGTGATTTTTTTATTTAGTAACACAATTTCCTTAACAAAATAGAACAAGCGGTTGATTTTTCAACCAGTGAAATTTTCGGAAGTCGCTGGGACCGCAATGGTTCATTGGTTGAAAAATTAACCAGGTCCTGTTCCACAAAGAAAAAAACATAATACCAAGAGAATACATTATGACTCTATTTATAGTTGTTTTGCATTGTTTTATTGAATGTAAGCTTTGAACGACGCAAATGAAGTTTTGCGCATTAAAGGGTTAAAAATAAAATGAGTTTTAAATCAAAAAGTACGCAAGAAAGCCCTGAAATTAGTATTTCCACCACCAGAGAAAAACTCAGTATCTTCTGCTCTATTACATATACAGGCAAAATATCAACAAATATAGCCAAACACATAAAAAAGAAAAGAATAACACCAGCTTTCAGAATATACAACAATTTGGGCAAATATACTAAAAACAACACGAGCCAAAATACAAAGCACTTACACAGTGGTGTATATAAACTTAAATATGGCGACTGCCCAACATCTTACATCGGTCAAACTGGTAGAAATTTTAACAAACGAATAGTAGAACATAAAAGGGTTTTTAATAATAGAAAAACAGATTCTACATACGCACTTCACCTTCTAGATCATAATCATTCTTTTATTGACGAATTTAAAATTCTCCACATTCAAAATAAATGCCTTAAGCTATCTTTGTTAGAACCTATGGAAACTAACAAACGAAAAAACACAGATATAATTCTGAATGTCCAACTCGAGACAAACAGTTCTCCCCTCCTCAACCTATTTTGTTAAACATTATAAAGTGTAAACGCATACCAAAAATAGATCACTTGAGAAAGCCACTCTGCCAAAACAGCTGTAGTGATAAGAATTTATAAAAAAATTTGTGAAAGTTTTGAAACATCTGTAATAGTGTTTTAAACATATACAAGTATTTATACATATTCTGTAAGTGTTTATACATTTGTAATATATGTATACGTAACTACTTTAGTGCATTATTGCTCAGTGTGAAAGAGCTTAGTAGTTGTTCAGACGCTATCATTTCTAATAAAAAATATAGGTCGTTTTACAAAAATATTTTTAATAAATCATATTTGATTTTTATTATATAGCACTAACATTTGACAAGCCAAGTAAATTTAATTTGAATGCGGTCTCTTAATAAAAACTGAGTTTTGTGTTTCGCGTTTATATCAAATACACAAAACAAAAGACGATAATGCTTTTAAATTCCACTCTTTGTGATAAACCTTGAGACTTTATTGGCGAATAACTTAATTTCTGGTATCAAAAGCGACGATATAATATATATTCCGAATAATCGGAAAGGTAACCTTGTAAATCATCCTTTATATTAACTACGTAAAACGAATTTTGATGAAAATTGTAAGATTTACGTACAAGGAAATAAGGAAAACATTCCAAAGTCAAGAGAAAGGAAATATGATAGCGAGCTTATTGAAAAGCTTCGAGGCTGGATTCCATGGAAGTGCGTTAACAATTTTACACTTGGATGAATTCAGCGCTGAAATTAAATCTTAGTAATAGTATATTATCTTAAGATTTTCGTTGCTAAACGGTTTGCTTTACTAATATTTATGTTGACTTCCATACAATAATATTTTAAAGTAATTGGGTAGTTTTAAAATAAGTAAAATATTTTTTAATAAAAGTAGTTAAATATTCCCAGAGACTTCCACCGAGTGTTTTATCATGTCATATTTTATGTACCATCATTTAGGCTTCAACTGTTATAATGGTATAATTACAATCAAAATTGTAATTACTGAAAAGTGTGACCTCTATAAAGGTCAACATAGTGACCTCTTTGAAGTCTTTATCGAGATCTCTCGATCCCAAAATCTTCGTTGCTGCACAGATCACTTGTCTGCTAAAGATCTCCGCTGCTACACTTTTATATTGTCGATTGTAGCATGGTTTTCTAATGCGATGTTGTAGCAAAAAAGAAAATTTAGCAAGAAAGAGAATTGGGCGTTGACACTCTAATTAAGCGCCAATGTACTAAAAACATTTTACAAAATGTAACAAGAATACAAGGATGTAAAGGAAGCAAATGCAAAAAGAAGTAATGCAGTTTGACTAGTAGCTTAAGCTGGAGAATTATTATTATTATCCCAGATTTAGCCATACGGCTCACACTCCCTCTAAGGGGAAAATTCACTCATCCCAGATACCTACGGTATCAAAAGGATTGAGCTCTGGTGGGACTCTTTCCGTGTTATCGAGCCCTAGGTGACTTGGTATGTTGGAGTATCTCCCAAAAATTTTCGTACACATCTGGACGTCGCGAGGAATACAGCTTTCTGCATGGCATTATAAAGATGTTCATTTAGACCCAGCTGTTTTATGTTCGCTAGGAGATTTTTGGGAATAACACCAGTAGTAGATAGAACAATAGGTAGTGTCTGGGAACTTTCCATTCTCCATTGTCTCCTGATTTGTATTTCTAGATCTCTGTACTTGGCGATCTTTTCGTTGTATTTAACACCTAAATTATTGGTGTTGGGTATCGTCACATCAATAAGTGTTGTTTGTCTAGTAAGTTTATTAACTAGTATGAGATCCGGTCTATTATGGGCCACTGGTTGGTCTGTAAGCACAGTGAGGTCCCAGTATAGCTTGTAGTTGTCATTTTCAAGCATTCTATCAAGGGCGTATTGATAATAAGGAAGATGGTCGGTTTGGAGAAGTCCCAGTTTGTCAGCTAGTTCTTGGTGGATAATCTTTCCTACTGAGTCATGGCGTTCTTTATAATCAGTACCGACAAATGCCTGGCAGCCACCGGTAAGATGTTGGATGGTTTCTTGGGCTTGGCATCCATATCGGCATTTGTCATTTTGGACTTGAGGATCTTTAACAATATGTTTCAGGTAATTTTTAGTTGGAATAACCTGATCCTGAATGGCAAGTAGGAAACCCTCAGTCTCGGGAAACATCTTTCCTGATGTCAACCAATAGTTCGACGCTGTATTGTCGACATATTCTTGGTTGATCTCATTGAGATGTCGCCCATGCAGAGGTTTACTCATCCAGGTGCGCATTTTTTCTTGCTGAGTCAGGTGGTTTATGCGCATTTCTTGTTCCCTCAGTTTAAGCGGCGTCGTATCATCTACTGCGCAAAATTCTCGATGTAAAGTAGATGTCTCAGCCTGTACCTGAAAATAAGATCTTAAATTAGCAATTTGTTTATCTAATTGCTCACCTATATCCATAAGTCCTCTTCCCCCTTGATACCGCGGTAATGTTGTTCTCTCTACTGCACTACGTGGATGATGTTTTTGCGCCTTTGTGAGAAGTGTTCTTACTTCCCGCTGAAGACCCTCTATATCCGTTTTTGACCACTTTATGATACCAAATGTGTAGCTCAGCGCGGAACAGCGCTGAAATTTATTATTATTATTATTATTATTAAATAACAAATAAGGGCAGAGAAGCGTTCTAATATTATGCTTAAAAAACAAAAAAAAATATCCTTATAAAACTAATACCAATTATGAGGTTATTAAAGTTAAACAATTAAGTACCTCTACCGTGGTCTACCCAGTATTTGTTTAAGAAAAATTCTCAGAATGAGCCCTCGGCGAGAAAAGAGCGACGACTCTTTTTCTAATCCCAAAATGCCTATTATAATTAACCTTCAAAAAAAATGTTTACACAAAAATCATAAAAGAAAATATACTGATCAACAAATCGATTTTGTCAGGTCTTTAATTGAATCATTACCTACGTATGAGAGCCACTAATCTTGTTAAGATAATCCTAACACGTATTTCATGACATTATAATATACTGCAGAGAAGTGTTATGATGTTTATCAGCAAGAATACATACATCAGCAAATGTGTATCTTCAGACAAATTTAGACGTACATTTACTGATTGAATTTATGCTATAACATTCGATCTGCAGCAGGCTCTGCCAACTCCTTAATTATCGACAGGACCAACCTTTTACAAAAAGAAGTTGTTTTGTAACAATTTCGGTATTCATAGTTTGTATTCCTCCCAAGGGTATTTTTACATATCAACAGCTGGTAGAGGAACTAACGAGATTGGAAGCTGTATACTTAAATATTTTTCATCCCATGACATAAAATGTTTCAAACTTATTGTCATTTCTGACAACTACAGTGGACAAAATAAGATTTGGTTACTTGCCTTGGTTTGGATTCGTCTAGTAGCAGAAGACCGATTCAAAGAAATTATTCATGTGTTTCCTCATGTTGGGCATGCCATGCTTTCTTCAGATTGAGATTTTACCATAGTGGGAAAAATATGTTAGACCTCAATGTCAATATGTATATTCTCTAATGAAATGGGAAGCAGTTTTGCTTGCTTCACAGAAAAAAAAACACCATTTCTAGTATATCGTATGAAACAGGAAGACTTTTTAAAAATTTCTGATATGATAAATTATTTCCAACAGCCAAAATCATCCGACAATCATCAGATAAGTATCCGAAACGCTGTTAGAATGAGATTTTCAGCTGAAAATCTTGATATGATAGAGTTATCGAACTCATATAGTGGCCATTTTGCTAGTGTCTTAATCAAAAAGGAGGCAGACCAGTTTGATTCAAAGAACAGTTTCTCAACAAACTAGAAAGAAAATATGAAGCTCAGCTTCCCATTGAGTCTGTTTTGCATTGAATCCTGTTTTTCCAGGAAAGTTTAAGCGGCGTAAAAATAGCAACATCTAGTGGTTGCAATAGATGTGTAGAGTTAGGCAGAAGAGCAGTTAGTATAATACCTTTGCTTTTGCAGAAGTCAGTTAGATGGAGCGGTAAATGTGAAGAATGCCCATCTAGAAAAAGCACAACAGGTGAAGGAACCTTCTTTTTAACAATCCATTTTTTATAGAATACTTTCGTAATAAATTCATAAAAACATTCTCCAGTCATCCACCCGGAGTCTGAATGGCCAATACCTCAGCCCAGAGGCATTTTCAAATGAATACTGGCTGGTACTCTTTTATAGGGAAAGAGAACAGTAGTTTTCACAACTTGTCCTTCTGCCGAAATTGTTAAAAGTACCGTAAGGCATTCTTTTTGTCATTAGCGATTCTGGTTTAAACTTTTTTCGAACCTTTTCTTACGATTACACATTTTTCTTTTGGTGAAAGAAAAAAAGCTGATTCGTCGCAATTAAAAATTCTTTTTGTGACTGATAGAACTTCCTCTAAATTATTTGTTTTTAAATAGTCTGAAACTCTATCAAACCAACCTCTTACACTTTTTTCTGTTATATTTGCTCGAGGTTTGGTTAGATTTTAAAACTACTCGATGAGAGAGCTCAGGATGCCTAGCGAAGAAATTTTCGTACCAATGACGACCTGGTCTTTAAATTTATTTGCTCGGTATAGACGACGAACCAGCTCTGCAACACAACCCAACAGTTGATTTTTTGTTAAAGGAAAACCAACAGTTTCTAAATATAGAATCCAATCTACTATGGTTTGTTCTTTGTTTGTTATGAATTTTATAAACTAGTAAGTTATGAATTTTATCAACAACAATATATGTATTATGAACAATTGTTCGCTAAAATATTTTTAAAATCTTATAATATTTAGGGACTACATTTCCATTATTCTCTAAAATTCTGCTTTACAAGGCTTGCTGTTCAGTGTAGGCATATGATATCGGTCATTTGCGGTGGGAGAACGTCAACCAATGGGTAATGTTGCTAACCATTTTCCACGTGTTTGTAGATTTTGCGCGTTCTTCCATCAGTTGTTAGGTTAGCTGTGTATGTGCCTACTACTAAGAATTTTTTTGGTAAGTAAAAATATATTTATATGCAAAACAAATTCAATCATGGTTTCTTGAACCTATATTTAATAATTTGTGTTACATAATATTGCATATAAGGTAATAGTTGATAAAATAACTTTATAAAAACAATATTGGTAACCATAGGGTAACAAGTACCAATAAAAGTTTGTTGTTTTCAGTATTTTGCTATTATGAATGGATTCAATGAGATTTCTTCATGCAGTTTCTACAGAAAGTTGAAGGGTAAAATATCACCTCCTCCACAAGTTTTTGATAGCTCCGATACGGAGGATGAAGAAAATATAGTCGTCGAAAAAAAATTGTCGAGTTAGAACATTTATTGCTAACAAGCTTTATATTACTTTTATATAGATTCTTTGTCAATTTTGTTGATGATGGATATAATAGATCTTCCTTCCTCTGAAGATTATAGGGCCAGTGGAATACGTATCGAACAAGTTTCAAGCCTGATGCCCACCAAACGTTTTAAACTTCTACCAGCCGCACAATTGGGGATATAAATTTTTTATTCTATCAGAAGTGTCTGGGTATATTGTGAGTTTAATTACATACCAAGGTTCAAGCACCTTAGACCAATTAAACGGCACCCCCAATGAACTAGGGAATGAGGAGATAAAACTAGGTGTGGGTGCAGCTAATCCTAGTAAGTTAACATTTTTTTTCGACAATTATTTTACACGCTTAGCACTTTTTATATATATTTAAAAGAAAAAATGGGTATCTATAGCTTGGGAATATTACGAAGTAATAGAGTTGGTGGATCTCCATTAAAAACAGATAAAGTCTTGAAAAAAACAGAAAGAGGAATGTATGATTACAAGGCGGATAAAAACAAAGGCATTATAGTCGTAAAGTGCGTTGACAATAAAGTTGTATTGTTAGGAAGGACATTGCACGAAATAGAACCAATAGATGCAGTAAAAAATACAGTAAAATTTCAAAAACAAAAATAGATGTTGCCTGTCCTTCCATTGTAAAACAGTCAATAAACATATGGGAGGCGTAGATACGGCTAATGCAATAATGGGTTTTTACAAATCTCCACACAAAGCTAAGGGATGGGACTTTGTAATTTTGCTATATTCTTGACATATTTGTGACAAATGCTTGATTGTTGTACAGAATAGACTTAAAAGCTTTGAACATAAAGTTCATGCCTCTTATGCCCATTACATTAAGTTGGAAAAGGTTCCAAAAGGGGTAGAACAACTTTGTGCCAGGGTGGTTTTTCAAAAATAAGTGTCCAATGTCCAGTAGTTAAACGACCAAATCATTTAGTAAGATTAAATATCTATGGACATTGGCCAATACATACCACAAAAGAAAGATATAGGTATTGCATCAAGGAAACGTATTGTCTAAAGTGTGAAAAATGTTATGCAAGGCTCTGTGTCACTGAGGAGAAAAACTGTTTCAAAGCCTTTCGTTAATATAAACAATTGTAAACTGCGTTCTTTTCCTGTCACCATATAGTTGTTATAATAAAAAGTTTAGTAATTTTGCAGACCTTGTTACCAAATGGTTACATTCTGTAATTTATTTCAGGATAATCTTTTAGATATACCGGGTGGTGAATCGCTTAACGGGCCATAAGAAATTCAATTGGAAATTCTAAATTGTTAAATTTCTGCTTTCCTAATTATTTTACATCAAAAGGTATAAGAAACTATTTGTAGAGGACTGAAATATTTATTAAAAACAAATGTTAAAATTCTTCTACGAATTAAATGTATTCCAAAATTTTGTAAAAATATAATACATTTTTCAGGCCACCCCTTAAAGTCAGCCTACACTAGGTACAAGAATGTGTATGACATGTTGCGTTTGGTCATATTGATGATTCTGATGTTTGACAATATTTAAATTGTCAATATTTTTATTTTGTGATTAAATTACACACAAATACTAAAATATGCAAATCTTTACAAATACTTCTACTAATAGTGTAGTGTTGTTTACAAAGCAATAAAATTGATGAAATGTATTCAGTTCATATGAAAGGAATTTATTCCTTTTCAAAGTTTTTAACGCCCGTAGAATTATGAATATTAAAGTGGTCTGCAATGGTCTGAGAACTTATTCTAGGATTTTCTACAACTGCTGCAATTCTACAAACTCAACATTTATTTAATTTTGTTTTGCTAAATTTTTTGGTAATTCAGCAATATTGTCTGTACAGGTACAATTAGAAAAAACGGTCCCATTAGTTAAAAAATTTTGTAAAATTCTTTGAATTGTTGAATGACTTTGACTTGGTCTATTGGAATATCTTACGCTAAATAAAGAACTGACAATTCGCGCACTATTGCCTGAATAAAATATTTTTATTATTGCTAATTTCTCATCAACTGAATACATTTTTTAATGAACTATATTGATTTTAAACAATAAATCACAAAATTTAAATTTTGGAAATTTAAATATTGTCAAATATCAGAAACATAAATATGACCAACATGTCATACACATTCTTGTACTTCGTGTAGCCTTAATTTAAGGGGTGGCCTGAAAAATGTATTATATTTTTACAAAATTTTGGAATACATTTAATTCGTAGAACAATTTTTATATTTGTTTTTAATACATATTTCAGTCCTCTACAAATAGTTTCTTATGACCTTTGATGTAAAATAATTAAGGAAGCAGAAATTCAAAAACTCAGAATTTCCCATTGAATTTCCTATGGCCCGTTTGACGATTCACCACCATGTTTAAATATAAATATTTTTTTTTTTATTTAGAATTTCCGCATCAACCATTAAAGGTTATTAGCGGGTTTTACAGATTTTACAGTTGTTATTACAAATACAAATTTACTAATTACAAATTGCGTATTAAATTACACGCAATAAATTACAAATTACAAAGAGATACACATAATATAACTTAAATTTTGTGTAGTAAACGTATGTCCTTAAGGAATTTGATTGTATTAGATACATTACTGTTTAAAATATCTTTAAGTTTCTTTGCTTCTTCTGGTACGTTGTTGATGGCCCTTTCGTAGGAATAAAGAGGACATTCAATCAATACATGTTGAACAGTTATTGGACATTCACAATAGGAACATTCAGGTGGTAGTTCTTTTGTTATGAGATGCTGGTGAGTTAACGCTGTGTGTCCAATTCTTAGTCGGTTTATAATCACTTGTTGCCTTCTGTTTTCTGCAAATTGTAGTTTAGTGCCAATCCTAGTTTTCATGTTTTTAAGGTTAGCCTTAGTAGAATTCCACATTTGTTGCCAATTTTTTACACAGTGTGGTTTAATATTGAGCTGGATATCACTGAATGGAATTGTAGTCATAATTTCAGTTTGCTCGTCAGTAGCAGCTTTCTTTGCTAATTTATCTACTTTTTCATTTCCTGCAATACCTGTATGTGATGGTACCCAGAGAAATGTAACGTTCACGTGTCTGTTTTGTAGGTGATAAAGTGCTAATTGTATTTGTTGCAGGATAGCATGTACTGGATATATTTGCCTTAAGCTCTGAAGAACAGATAAAGAGTCATTAATGATAAGAAAATCTGAGCTTGCATGACTCTTACACATGTCTAAAGCCTTTAAAATGGCGATTGCTTCTCCCGTGAAAATGCTGCAGAATTGAGGGATGCGAACTGCATATTCAGACTTTCCTAGAATAAAGGCCGCTGCGTATCCGTTTTCAGTTCTTGACGCATCGGTAAAAATCTTGTTATGGCCAGTGTATTCTAATATCCGTTCTTGATATAATTTGTTAATGATTATGGGATTTATGGTACTCTTTGGATAGGCCGTGAGGGATAGATCAATAGTGAAAAAATTAATAGTCCAGGGAGGTATAGTTCGTTGTGTAGGGTAAGAATGTGTGAGCTGCTCCATGTCAAAACCGTATCTCGTTAGACGTTCTTTAAGGGGTGGATATTTAATTTGTTGATGGCAATGAGTAGGTGGATATATTTTATAAAGAAGTGGATAGTTTGTGTTATTAGGGTTGGAAGACAATCTCGCGGCATAATTTAAAGAAATGTGTTGTCTTTGTATTGATAGGGGAGATTCATTTAGGATAACCTGAAAACTTGAAACAGGACTAGTTCGGTAAGCACCCAGAATTAGTCTTAAACATGTGTTTTGTATAATGTCTAGTTTTTTAAGTATATAATTACTCGCAGTTGAATAGCATATTGCACCATAATCCAGTTTACTTCGGATTAATGATTGGTATATATGCAGCAATTTTATGGTGTCCGCTCCCCAAGATCGGTTTGATAGCATTTTAAGGAGATTTATTTTAGATTGGCAGGACACGACTAGCTTTTTAATATGTTCTGCCCATGTTAACTGACTGTCCAGTCTTAGGCCAAGAAAGTCAATGCTCTCTACTTGTTTTAGGTTGATACCATTTAGAGTAAGTGCTGTTTTGCAATCAGTTTTTCTTTTTTTGAATACGATGAAACGAGATTTATCACCTGAGAACGTAAAACCAGTCTTTTGGGACCAGTCTTCTAGTTTATGCAGAAATGATTGCAAAATGTTTGAGGCTAGTGTAATATTGCAGCTACTAGTATATACAACTAAGTCATCTGCATACAGACCTGCTTTCAAAGGTAGCTTTATCTCTTGAGAGATATTATTAATTGCTATTAAGAATAAAGTGGGGCTTAAGGTTGAGCCCTGTGGAATACCGTTTTCAAGACATTCTGTTTTTGAGGTAATTCCATTTACACGTACTTGAAATATCCTATTATTCATGAAATGTTTTACAAAGGCAAGAAAATTTCCCTGGATACCCCAATTGGACATGGTTTGTAAAATGTTGTATCTCCATGCAGTATCAAATGCTTTATTTATATAAAAAATATGGCAATTACTTTCTGGTTATTTCTAAAGGACTCACATAATATAATATTGTCAATAGCTACTAAGGCATCATGAGTTGATCTGCCTTTTCTGAAACCGCTTTGGATATGGCTTAATAATTGGTTTTTTTCAAGAAACCACATTAATCTGTTATTTAAAATTTTTTCTAGTAGTTTGCATGTATTATTTGTAAGAGAAATTCATCTATAGGAAAGGGGGTCAGTTTTTGATTTGAAAGGTTTTAATATGGGAATAATTGATGATTCAGACCAGATTGAAGGAAATTTTTTATTAAGGTAAATGTGATTGAAAATGTCTAAGAGAATTAATTTTCCTATGTACGGCAAGTTCTTGATAAATATAATTGGTATATTACCAGGACCCGATGAAGTGTTGTTTGATTTATCTAGAGCTTTTTCAAATTCTTGATATGTGATGGGTAAATTTAGTGGATTATCACTATCTATTATAGATATATCTGTCATTTCACGTTTATTTTTAAAATCTAAAAATGCGGGGTTGAAGTTTGCATTGCTTGAATTATTCTTATATACATCTGACATAATATTATTAATTTCTTGTTTGGAAGATATTAATTTGTTTTTATAATAAAGAGTGTTAATATGAATTGAGTTTTTTTCACCTTTTAATGTACGAACTTTATTCCAGATTGTAGTTATAGGTGTTGATGAATTTATGGTAGAGACATAATTTGACCATGTTTCTTTTTTACTTTTCTTAATAAGATATTTAGTTTTTGCTCTAAGTTTTTTAAAATTGATAACATTTTCTGTTGTTTTATGTCTTTTTAAAACATTGAAAGCATGTTTGCTAGATTTCATAGCTAAGGCTATTTCTTCACTCCACCATGGTACTGGTTTTCGTTTACAAGGTTTTGTTTTTCCCACTGCAATATTAGCGCATTTTACTATAGTATCATTGAAATGATGAAGAGATGAAAAATATAAATATTTGATTATACTGAACATTTAGAGACGACTTATATAAATAACTAATTTTTTAAAGCTATTTTAAAGTGGTGCCTGATAAAGTTATAATATACAATGTTACCCTATGGTTACATGTACCGATAAAGGATTAATATTTATTTAAATATCAATAATTGATGCCTTTTTAATAGAGACCCAAAGAATAGGGCTTCATGTACCTGACGCTGAATTATACCAAAACATATATCTTTAATCAGTTTTTTTGGGAAATATTAAGATTTAATTTACCCTAATTTAAATATATTCTTCAATATTTCCATTTTTCAAAGTTATAGTCGATATTTCACAAAAAGTATTAGCCGCTTTTTAACTTTCCATTTTCGGAAAGAACACGACTCGTAGAGCCGACCGATTTCCTTCAGTAATAAGAAAAGCAATAACCAAAATTTTCACGGGTGGAATACCACGGTCTCCCAACCGTTAAAGAAAAATCTCCGGCTGTCACGAGCAGTTACTAGAAAAGTGCATGACATCTCCGCTGGCGCGCTAAGGAAAATTCTTTTGCTGATACTGTTTTTATATTTTCATGTTTTCGTATCGTTAGCCATTTAGTTTTCGGGTTAGTGGCCCTACGCCTGGTTGTTAGTGACAGGCACGTTCTTCTCTGTGCTTTGCTCTCGTATTTTTTGCAACTTTAAGGGTCAGTAGCTAGTTTTCGAGGAAATAACGCCAATGAGATGTAATCAGAAAAACCGTAGGCATCGTAGGAATTGTATTTAATTACACTTGGTGTTTTTGGCCAAAGTTATAAATCTATAAAAAAGGCATCGTTTTTTCTATCCTACTTTTTTAAGATTTACAAGCTTTTAAATACAACAGACAAAACGCAAAAACTAAAGTCCTATATTTTTAATTTAAATAAAACTTAATATTGTTCTGAAGCTATTTTCTTGTGGCATTGTAAATTAATTACTATTTATAACTGGGAATAAGCCACAATTAAAGATAAAAATACGTTTATTGACGTTTCAATTTCCAATTCGGAAATCGTTCTCAAAATACAAACAGTAAATTAAACAAATTTTGTTTTTTGTTACATAGTGAAAAAATTCTTCTAATAATTTAATTTTATCTGGCTCATTTATATTGACAATTCAGACATACATTATGCATTTTAAAGTAGACGACTTTAAAATGATATTGCCAATATTGTTGAGTTGCGCTCCTGGGACGACTTTACTTATAAGATAGTTCATTCGATTACATGAAATCAACTTTAACTTGAGAATATCCGTCAGAAAAAATCATAGCATGTACTTCGTCTTTAAAAAGACAAACACATGACATGATGACAGTAAAATTCTCCTGTTAGTGATTCCATAGTAAATTATGAGGGAAAAACCAGGAAAAAAACCTCATAATACTATCCCGACATTGTAAGTATTTGTTCCTGAATTTAGTTTACCTTCAACAAACATCAAAAATTCTGATTTTATATGTTACGTTATTTAAAAAACATAAATGATGTATCCTCTATATGTTACTGACTTACTAATACTGGTATTTTCTGATTAATAACTTCCTCTTTCAATATTGGTAACCAGATCCTACTACATTCTGCCGAGGAATTTGCGACACAATTGACCTCATTTAGCATAATTAGAGCCGCTTCTTTGATTTTTTTTTTTACCATCCGTTTCTTTTAGGACTATATTTGAATTATTCCATTGAACCCTATGTTCATTATCCCATGCGTGTTTGCATATTTAAGATCTATCAAATTCTCTATTTTTAATATAAGATTGATGTTCACTTATTCTAACATTTAATGGCCTTGATGATTCACCTAAATAAAACTGATCGCATTCACAAGGTATTTTATAAATGCAATTCTTTATCCTTTCTTGTTCATTGTTAGGTTTGGTTTTGGACAAAATAGATCTCAACGTGTTTGTTGTTTTGAATGTTGTTGAAATGTTGAATTTATTTTCTATCCTTTTAAGTTTTTCTGATAATCCTTTTATGTACGGTATTGTTATTTTCCTCATATTATTTCGTGTGTATGCTGTAGGATCTCGTTCTAAGTTGTTCTGTTCTATTCGATCGATTGTTGAAAATTCCTTATTTATAAACGATAAAGGATAATCATTTTTTAATAAAATAGATGTTAACAAATGTTTCTCCTCTAAGAACGAATTTTCGTTAGAACAAGTAATTTTCAACATTTCAACAACATTCAAAACAACAAACACGTTGAGATCTATTTTGTCCAAAACCAAACCTAACAATGAACAAGAAAGGACAAAGAATTGCATTTATAAAATACCTTGTGAATGCGATCAGTTTTATTTAGGTGAATCATCAAGGCCATTAAATGTTAGAATAAGTGAACATCAATCTTATATTAAAAATAGAGAATTTGATAGATCTCAAATATGCAAACACGCATGGGATAATGAACATAGGGTTCAATGGAATAATTCAAATATAGTCCTAAAAGAAACGGATGGTAAAAAAAGAAAAATCAAAGAAGCGGCTCTAATTATGCTAAATGAGGTCAATTGTGTCGCAAATTCCTCGGCAGAATGTAGTAGGATCTGGTTACCAATATTGAAAGAGGAAGTTATTAATCAGAAAATACCAGTATTAGTAAGTCAGTAACATATAGAGGATACATCATTTATGTTCTTTAAATAACGTAACATATAAAATCAGAATTTTTGATGTTTGTTGAAGGTAAACTAAATTCACGAACAAATACTTACAATGTCGGGATAGTATTATGAGGTTTTTTTCCTGGTTTTCCCTCATAATTTACTATGGAATCACTAACAGGAGAATTTTACTGTCATCATGTCATGTGTTTGTCTTTTTAAAGACGAAGTACATGCTATGATTTTTTCTGACGGATATTCTCAAGTTAAAGTTGATTTCATGTAATCGAATGAACTATCTTATAAGTAAAGTCCCAGGAGCGCAACTCAACAATATTGGCAATATCATTTTAAAGTCGTCTACTTTAAAATGCATAATGTATGTCTGAATTGTCAATATAAATGAGTCAGATAAAATTAAATTATTAGAAGAATTTTTTCACTATGTAACAAAAAACAAAATTTGTTTAATTTACTGTTTGTATTTTGAGAACGATTTCCGAATTGGAAATTGAAACGTCAATAAACGTATTTTTATCTTTAATTGTGGCTTATTCCCAGTTATAAATAGTAACTAAATAAAACTTGTTTATTTACTTTTAAAACATTTTGTAACATTTGAAAACTATAAAATTATTATTCAAGACCTTAAAAATGTTTGATGTTTTTTTTGTTTTCATAAGTAAAGGCAATACCTGTATAAATCAATATACTGTTTATAAATATAATAGCAACCAAAATTCTTCTAATAAATTAATTTTAATAAAAACGATCTGGTCATTATCGGGAAATATCAGTATCATTAATATTAAGACAAAATATTGAGAAATTGTTGGGGCTAATGATTTGAATATGTTTTATTAATATTACGAAAAATGGCGTAGTTAAAAACTAAGTTTCTCCTCTATTTAACCTCTTTAACCCATTAACAACTTAGTTGCGACAATGGTATGTAAAAAAAAATGATCCCTCTGGCCGTTATGTTTTTTGTGGAAAATTCGATATAAATTATGAATACTTTTAAATTTTGGTCTTATTATTCAGTAAACCGTACGCTTTTTTGCATATTTTGAAGAGAAGCCACATGTGCTACTCGCAGCCATAAAACAAACAGTATAATACTGTTTGTATTTTGAGAACGATTTCCGAAGTGGAAATTGAAACGTCAATAAACGTATTTTTATCTTTAACTGTGGCTTATTCCCAGTTTAATAGTAATTAATACATAGAAAAGTTAATACAATTGTGTTACCCCCCAAAAAAAAAGACATTCAATGCAGTCAATGATCGTAAATGCGTTAAAAAAGCTTACTACAATGGACATTCTGAGATCATGTTGTTCTATTAATTGAAATTAGATAGACTTTACAAATTAACAAACTTAGCACGGCAAAACTTTGAGCAAAACTTTGACCGAAAAACCCACCACTATTTGAGTGATCCTTATTGTATATTGGATTGACAGTCGTACTCCTTTTCTCGATATATATATATATATATATATATATATATATATATATATATATATATATATATATCCCCCAACTATTTGTTCCGCATATGGTCTTAATCGGCCATACACAATATTTGACAGTATTTTGTATGCCAGAGTTAGTAGCTTTATTGCCCGAAACTATTTTCTTGTGGCAGTTTAAAGTAATTACTATTTAAATGGGAATAAGCCACAACTAAAGGTTAAAGTACGTTTATTGACATTTCAATTTCCACTTCGAAAATCATTCTCAAAATACAAATATTAGTGTTTGTATTTTCCCGTCATATAAAACTGGTACAATTTTTTTCCCAATGTAAACCTGTGTTCAGACTTGGTTCGTGAATCAATTCGTTGTTGTCGTCACATTTAACGGAATTGCACTAAATCTAAATAAAAAAAGAATGTTCAAAAAAGTTTTCATATAGGTATTATTATTATCATTAACAACAAAAAAACGTTTTTAATAAATTTAATAACCAGAGAGAGTGTTAAGTTAATGCTTAAAATGTTTAAAGGATCTTAAGACGTAGGGTATTGGCACAGGGAACATTGGTATGCATCTACTGTAATTTTAGCTGATTTGGTACAATATTTCGTTGAACTAGCAACATTGCCCTAAAAATTAGAATGACATATGTGACAAGATCAACTTACACAACTTGAAAAACACGATTTTCGGTTATAAGAGTTGTACCATTTGTTTATGACGCGAACGGTACATGATACAAATATCATTAAAATATAAATATCATTGGATATATATTTTTAAATTTTTTCATCAATTTCATAAAGTTGTTAATAGAAAGTTTTTTATTACCAAGAAAATCTTTCAAAATAATTATTTAAGAAAATTTAAAAGGAAAATTCCCAGTAATTGGTTGACTAGCATAGTTTAAAACCTTGCAATTAAGTAAAAACTCTTTTTGTAAAATAGTATAAAACTTTACTATTACAATTTTGAAAAATTATCCAAAATGGGTTTATAAATTTTTTAGAACATATTCGATCCTAACAGATCTTCATCAGTTAAAAACCAACAAATAAGTATAACTACGAATGATGATTTGATAGGATTGAAAACATTCTGAAAATTTATCAATCAACTTTGGATAATTTTTAAAAATTTTAATAATAAAATTTTAAACCATATTACAAAATAGAAGTTTTTACTTTATTGTAAGTTTTTTTAAACATTTAAGATTATTATATGTTCTCAACAAATTCCTGAAGTTAGTAATATTAAGTTTCATGGTTTCCATCCTTCAATAATGTTTCTTGTTGATAAATGACAATGATAAATAAAAGTTTTATTCTAAATAAAATATAGCCGCTAAAATACACTTTTAAAAATAAAAATCAATCAATAACCCTTAAGAAAAGGGAACTGTAAATTCAGCTCCCTTTCAATTCTCGGAAGATTTATTGAGAAAAAGAGTTATTTCAGACCAACACAGATTCTAATCGCATGTCATTTTTATTGATAATGTCTTCAATTTTAAAAGGTGCGTGTCTCTTGTAAAATTATATAAAAATTCTAAGAGGAAACGATTCTGATAAAAGTTTTGGTGATGTCACGAAACTTCGTTTCAGATATTATCGTAATTTAGGAAACGATGTTTAATTTAGAAAGGAAATGTGTATTTATGATAGCATTTAAAATACACGCATTTAATAAAGCTTTCGCGTTTAGACTGAAATGTTTTTAACTAGTGATATAAAGCTAGTTTATTAAACTTCATTAATTATTTGTGTAAAGTTGCGATTTTCATTTCCGAACATAAATAGTTACTTTTTAATAAGGAATAATTTGTAGATTTTGCATGTATAGAAAATGAAAAATACATATACTCCATTCCAGGAATATACGACTGTTTTAAATTTGGTTTAAGGTATCGATTTAAATGGTCCAATGTGCTGAATTGTACAATTCTCCCCACTTTTAAAATACTGTTATGAAAGATATAAACTTTAATTTAAATATGAAGTCATGATATAAATATAGAGTTAATAGTTTATGGAACAGTGGTAATCCAAATTTTGAAGTATTTAATTACTATTATTGAGTTTAGTATTGTAAACACGTAGGTTTTTGAATTAAGTGATTTTAACGAAGTGTAAAAATAATTAAGTAATTAAATAGTGTTATTTATTTAGTCGAGAATATTTGTTAGTATTAAAAAAACAAAAAAACTTACTTATTCTCTTATTCTCCTAATCTCCTAAAACTATCATCAACCATCAGATTGACAGCCATAATCACTGTCGTCGCTATCTTCATTCGGATGGTAATTGATAACTGAATTAACTGCTTCGATGCGACCTTCAAGGATCCACCATTCTTTAATTAAGACTTCACATTTTTTATACTTTTTTCCCAAATTTCAATTTTTCGATCAAAAACTGGAGAAAAGAGACAAAGATGATGGCTACTTCATCTATTTATTGAAAACGTTTCGCTATCCAATTTTATAGCATCATCTGTTTATCTAAAAAGAACAATATGAAAAACCTAACATCCAATGTATGGTACCTCAAAAAGATATGTAGCAGTCAGTGATAATAACAATTGTAAAGAAGCTTACAACAATGAACATTGTATAATTATGTTGTATAAACAATAAATTAAACTAAATATAGTTAACAACTTTCATAAAATTATCACAGCAAAAAAAAATGTGGTAGTTGTACATGTATGTAAAAAAAATATAGGTAAAAACTTATCATATATAAAAATCAAAATTAGTGTGGAAAAGAACTAAAAGGTCCAAGAATGCACTTCCAACAGTAATTCAATAATTAAGATTTCACAAAGTTAAAAAAAATCCTGCCCAAAGTACAAGCCTCTCCCCTACTTAATAACACGAATGACATGAATGACAAGAAAATTTACAAAAGGCAATAACCAAACAATAAAAGTAAAGTCACTAGCACAAAATATGTATGTATAAATTAATTTATTTTTAGAAAGTTAAATATAATAAATCTGCTACTTTCTATTTGTTTTTATAGCGAGAAAATTGAAGATTTCCTTTTTCAAAATTAAATTTCGTTAGTGTAGGTGTTTTTCTGAAGGTATTTACAAAATACTGCGATTACTTCACAAGAAAAGTCAACGTTAAAATCAAAGTGACGTGGGTGTACCAGTTTCCATTTTCAGAAAAGCTTCTCGGTCCTCGCCAAGAACAAGAATCAATATCCTTGTCTCGCAAAAGCTCTATCACTTATAAAGTACGAGGGATCTAGGAATTGTATTGAGTACATCCACATTGTATTTTTGTGTATAGGAATTTTTCGTAATTAATATGTCATTTTACAACTTGTATCCGATATAGGTATATTCCTTGAGATTTGTTATTTCATCTTTTTTATTTTTTCATTATTTTATTTTTTACAAAGTTCACATTATCTTATAAACTTTCATAGGTTTTCAATGAAGAAGTTTAAATATTAATACAAAAATAAAATAATATTTAACAGAACTGTATTTCGTTTAATTTCTTTAGCCGAATTCGATTTAAATATATACGATTTTACCTTAATATTAATCGACTTATCCTCTTCTTCTTCTTCTTAGCCTTCTATCGTCTATGTTTGGACATAGGCCTCTACCAACTCCTTCCATCGGTCTTTATCCTGAGCAACATATTTCCAATTTGTTTCGGCTATTCTTCTATTGTCATCAACCCATCTCATCTGTGGTCTCCCTCTTGGTCGTTTACTTTCGTAAAGTCTCCAATGATGTATTGTAGTATTCCAACGTTGGTCTTTTTGTCTAGCAGTGTGGGCCGCGAAGCTCCATTTAAGTTTGGCAATTTTTGTTGTTATGTCCCCGACTTTTGGTTTTAATCTTACCCAGTCGTTCCTCTTTTTACCTGACAGTCGTCTACCTAACATTGCTCTTTTCATTGTTCTTACTATTGTGGCTATTTAATAATGTTTGCCTTGGTTAGGGTCCAGGTTTGACATCCATATGTCATAATAGGAAGAATGCATTAATTGAACACTTCGCTCCTCAAATATTGGGCTATTTTACGGTTCTAAGTATCCAACTAAGTTTTCCAAATCCTGCCCATGCTAGTCTTGCTCTTCTAGTAATTTCCGCACTTTGGTTCTCTTTGTCAAGTTTCAGGATTTGGCGTAGGTAGATATATTCCTGGACTTGTTCTACCTTACTACCATTTATAGTTATACGTCTGGGGTCATCTGTGTTTGTCATTATTTTTGTTTTTTTCATATTTAGTTTTAGGCCGACGTATTGGGAGCTGCCTGCTAGTTCCCCCATCATAATTTGCAGTTCCTTGAATGTGCTCGCTATAATCACTATGTCTTCACCGAATCTGAGGTAGTTTAACTTGTTGCCATTAACGTTAATGCCATAGGTTGACCAATTTGTAGTTTTGAAGACTTCTTCTAGGGCAAGGTTGAAAAGCTTTGGTGATATTACGTCTCGTTGTCTCACTCCTCTCTTAATGGGGATGAGATTTGTATTTTCGTCTAGTTGTACTATCATAGTTGCATTTTCATATATATTATGTATTAACTTATCCTAAAACTTAAGAACTAAATAAACCCCTTATAATATACATATATGCAAGCTATTCTCACCCGAGGAAGCTAAATCAGTTTTCACTTAAAGGTCTTTTTTGTGTGGAGAATCATTCTATTTTGGTTTGGTTCTATAGTTTCTGGTGTGGCTTCGCCACTACTTTTCTTCATATTTCTTTCTCTTTAGTGGTCCTTTCTATATTTCAAATTTTCATACTTCTTCAAGTCTTCTTGTACTTATTGTCTTTATCTCGAGATATCGAGATACAGTCCTTCCATTTTTATTTACTCTACGGTATATCATTATTTAATCGTCTGAATATTCATCCAGTATCTCGACGTATTACAAAAAATAAATAAAGAATGTGTTATTAGATAAACTATCAGACTTATAATGTAAGGAATGTAAGGGATAGTAATGCGCAATACATAGCCTCTCCTATTCAAATGTCAACTTCACGTGCCCGTGAGATGATCTAGATCATGATCATCCGGTTCATTCTGCTAGATAACAAACGAATCTCTGGCGTCCAAGTGATAGCTGGTATAAACAATTCCCCACTTATTGATCAACAACTTCGGGTGAAAGTGACACCTTCTTGTCCTAGAAATGAAAAATTATTTCTCAAGGCGGACGAACCAAACATCTCAACGGCGTGGAGATGCATAAGGCAACGGGAAATCAATGCATTAAAGTCTTATAGAGCATCCCTAGTTAATCATCTTGAATAGCAATACAACCAAACACTCTACTGGCAATAAAATTTTGGAATGACAATAAAAACTGGAAAACAAGATCCAGCAGAGGAGGAAACTCACATGACTGTAATTCGTCCCCGGTCGTCAACATACGAAAACTTACAAATTAGAGACTTGGAATAGTAGAAGTCTACATAAAGCTGAGAAAGTACATAATGCTGTTAACGAAATGGAAAGGCTCAATATAGATATTTTAGGAATCAGCGATGTCCAAAGGCCCAACTCAGGAAAGATAAAAATCAACAATAAAACAATAGATTATTCAGGAAGTTAAGACGGTTCACACCGATATAGTGTCAGGATAATATTAAACAAAAACACTGATAAAGCTGTAATTAATTTTACTCCATACTCCAACAGAATTATACTCTTATAATTAAACCAGAACAAACCCAAAATAAACATCCTACAAATTTATGCTCCAAATGCAGACAAATCAAAGAGCGATATTGAAATTTTCTACGAAGACCCACACAACATTTTAAAATCCATTAAAACGCAAGATGTAACAATTATAATAGGAGACTTTAACGCAAAGGTTGGGGAAGAACAAGTAGAAGAATGTACAGGAGGATATGGTCTTGGCAACAGAAACGAAATGGGTGACAGGCTTTTCAAATTTTGCCAAAACAATAATTTTGTTATAACTAATACATTGTTTAAAATGCCAGAGAGAAGACTATATACCTGAAAGTCACCAACAGATCAACAAGAAAGAATTGTAACAAACCAAATAGACTATGTATTAGACAAAAATACAGGAACGCAGTTATATCCGCAAAAACATATCCAAGTGCCGACATAGGATTAGATCACAACCCAGTAGTGACAAAAATTAGGCTCAACATAAAAATAATAAAACGAAGAACAACAAATGCAAAAATTGATACAAGTAAATTAAGGAACCCACTCATAAGACAACGCCTGGCAGATGAAATCAACAACGGATTAATGAATGTTAAAGAACAAATTCTGCAAATTACTGAGACAGAGAAAAAATGGTTATTAATAAAGACATAAATAGATAAAAGTCTAAAAGAAATTCTCGTACCAACCAGATATAAAAAGAAACAATGGTTGACGGAAGAAATTTTAGATTTAATGGAAAAAAACGTCAATACAAGAACCAAATTAATCAGATGTACAAAAAAGTAGATAAACAAATAAAATACAGAACTAAAAAAGCGAAAGAACTATGTTTAAAAAAAAAATGCGCAGAAATAGAAGAATACCAGAAAAGAAATGAAAGTTTTTACATACATAAAAAAATTAAAGAATTAACTCACAATAAGAAAACAAGAAAACCGGGAATACTGAAAGATGCAAATGGGAAACTTGTGTTTACTACTAACGACAAATTAAAGAGATGGGCAGAATACATCAATGAACTGTTCAAAGACAATAGAACAGAACAGATGGAGATAGAAGTAAAAGAGGATATGGTTTTAAAGATATTAAAGGAGGAAATTAAAATGGCAATAAAAAAAACAGCAAAAATGGTAAAGGTCCAGAACAAATCTCTATAAAAATCTTAAAATGTATGAATGATGAAACCTTAGACATTATAGTAGTAACTCAGTATACAAAACAGGACACATACCGAAACAATGATTACTCTCCACCTTTTGTGCTATCCCTAAAAATACAAATTCTAAATATTGCAGTGAATACAGAACAATCTCACTTATAAATGATATTCTCAAATTATCCCTGACAATAATACATGGTCGTATAAATAAAAAACTGGAAGAAGGAATAGATGATAGTCAGTTTAGGTTCAGAAACGGACTAGGAACCAGAGAAGCGTTAGTTGCTTTTAATGTGTTAGCTCAAACATTCATAGATACGAATGTTGATGTGCATGTTTGTTACGTTGTTTTTAAAAAGCATTTGACAAAGTAAGACATGAAAAATTAGTCCAAATTTTAAAGAAAAAAACATAAACCGTAGGGACTTACGAATAATAACAAATCTCTACTGGAATCAAAAAGCACAAATCGTAATAGATAAGGAACCCAGTCCTTAAATTGAAATCAGGAAAGGAGTTAGGCAGGGTTGTATTAGCTCCCCATTAATATTTAATGTATATAGCGAAGCCATTTTTAAAGAAGCATTACTATCTCAAAGTGAAGGCATAATAATTAACGGAAGATCTATTAACAACATAAAATATGCAGATGACACCGTGATTATGGCAAGCTCTGCTGAACAACTACAATTACTGCTAAACAAAACAAACAGTTTATGTGAAAAATATGGACTAAAAATGAATATAAAAAGACCAAATACATGATAATAACAAAGAAAACAAATATACCAACAAACGTACATTTGGGAAATGTACCGATAGAAAGGGTTGATAAATACAAATACCTAGGAACCTGGATTTCAGACAATAATTATCAAACAACCGAAATAAGAGCTACTATAGAAATAGCAAGAAATGCTTTTGTAAAAGTTGAAATAATTCTCTGCAACAAAGATCTTAGATTAGAACTGAGAGTAAGAGCACTGAGATGCTACGTGTTTTCGATACTGCAATATGGACTTGAAAGCTGGACATTAAAGTAAGAACATATAAACAAGTTACAGTCCTTTGAAAGGTGGTGTTACAGGAGGATGCTTAAAATAGCGTGGACACAGAAGAAAACTAACACGGAAGTATTGCAAGACTGCGAAAATAATAAACACAATAAAAATAAAAAAGTTACAATATCTGGGACGCGTAATGGAGGGACAGCGATATGAACTGCTAAGGCTGTTAATACAGGGAAAGATAAGAGGGGGAAAGAGTATAGGAAGAAGGGGAGTGTCATGGTTGAAGAATTTAAAGGACTGGTTTAAATGCAGTTCTATAGAACTGTTCAGAGTAGTAGTAGATAAAGTAAAGATAGTGATGATGATATCCAACCTCCGATTAGGAGATAGCGCTCAAAGTAGATAAGACTTATAAAATTAAATAGTTGTGTCATACAGTAGAAGGGGACAAATATTTAAGGAAGGAAAACCCGGTAAATAAAGACTATCCTAGCTGAAAAATCTAAGAAAATGGTTTTTTATATCTCATTTATAACTTTTGAATTGCTAGTGCATTGGAGGTATTATGCAGATAATATAATTAAACACTTTCGATATGATTAAAAATTTGCAGAAGAAGTAAAACAATATGTGTATGAAATAAATATTCCAATATAAAGCAACTACTATGCGAAATAATTAATTATTATTGGGATATCCCCTGTAAAACCGATGCCTTTACTTAAATGTCGCTTTTCGGTAACGAAAAGTGGCCATACCGAAACAATAAACATCGAAAGAGCTTTTCTACGCTGACAGCCCTGTTTTCTTAAAAATTGTGTCAATAATATTAGGGAGCGAAAGATACAAAAAATGGTGTATCAACAAAGACAAAAACACTCTAGTATAATACCATATGTGTACTGTAGGTTACATATTGTTTATTTTTTTACCACACGTTTAAATTTATGATTTTATGTTTCTCAAATTACAATTTAAGTGCAAAATAAGTCTTTGATAAACATGTTTTGATCTTAAGCTCAAAAGCTAGTTTTAAATAGCAACTTATATATATATATATATATATATATATATATATATATATATATATATATATATATATATATATATATAATATATATATATATATGCTGTTACTATTTTTCCGGGTTTGACTCCGCGTTGTAAAATGCTGGTTTTCTTGGAAAACATTCTCAAGCCTGGTGGATCTACTTTTCGTCCGTTACTCGATTAGTACTGGTCTACTGATAACGACGAGAAGTAGATTTGAGAATGGCAAGTGAGACCTTGCCGAAACGTCGCCAAAACAATGGTTTTCAAGAAAACCAGCATTTTACAACGCGGAGTCAAACCCGGAAAAATAGTGACAGCACATATAGCTCCCGCGGAAACCTCAAAACAAACATATATATATATATATATATATATATATATATATATATATATATATATATATATATAGGTATATTAAATAGTTTATATATTTAAAGAATTCTATCAAGTCAACTTTTAATGTTTTTGGAATGTGGTGATATAGTCTTTCAACTAAGTATGTTGAACAGTCAATTAAAATGTGCTTCACTGTCACTTTACATTCACACACAAAACACACTGATTCCTCTTCTTTCTTCTCACACAAGTATTTGTGTGTTGTATAAGTCTGTCCTAATCTGAGACGTGTTATTAGAACTTGTAGTTATCGCTTAGAAGACCAGAAGTTCCATCAAAGGACGGAAAATTTTATTTCTATCAATTTAGTGGTGCTTTTATTCTATTGGTTATGCCAATTATCGTGCAATTTTGCTTTTAAGTAAGGTTTTAAATCTAACTGCAAAGTTAGATTTTCCACTAATGCTGCTGTACTGGTTACTGCGGACCTAGCTAGACTATCTGCCTTTTCATTACTATCAATTTCAACGTGTGACGGTACCCAGAGGAACTCTACCGTCAAATTGTTTTAGTATATACGGTATCAAATTAACTTAATCTGCTGTAATATTTGATGAGAGAAATAAATCTGAGAAATTAATGTCAGACAACTAAGTGAATCAGATATTATAAGAGATTTGGGAAGTTTTTCTTCTAGAATAAAGGTTAGGTCTAAATTATGGAAAATAGTTCTGCTGTAAAAATACTTGTCTAAGGTCACAATTTATAGATAAAATGTTCATGTGATATCAGAAAGCATGCTCCTACTCCATTTATGGTCTTAGATGCGTCCGTGTATATACAATGTTAATTTTTGCACTGGGTATCACGTTATTTTTGTTATATGAGGTAAGTTTAAGGTTACAAAGCGGAGAAGGAACAACCGAAGGAAAACATATTATTTATGTCACAGGTAGGATAAATGGGAGGTAGTTCCATATTAAAATCTATTTATTAGCTCGTTTATAGGAAGATACAGGACCCATACTTATTTTTTGATAGACCTCCTGGAACCTGTCATTAACAGCATGTTGGAGAGCTAGATTTTTTGGGTTAGATTTTTTATTTGAGACATATGACAGCTTCATAGAGTAGACTTTTCACACAACTTGTCGAATATGCTTCAAGAGCAAGTCTAACGGCTGAACTCTGAAGAGTATCCAAAGTTTTGAGCAATGCTTGGTTTGCCTAGTTATACACAACATATCCGTAGTCTATCTAGTTTTAATCTAATTAAAGCTAAATATAAAATCTGCTTCCCAATGTTTATGTGATACAGATTTTATAATGTTTAGTCCAACTTAGCACGATAGTTTTAGCGAGTGTATATGACTTGTCCAGTTTAATTTTGAGTTCAGTTATATCCCTAAGAATTTTATTTCTTTTATATATTCTATAAGAGAATTGTATAAAAATAAATTTGAGAGCTTTTGTGGATTTAACTTTTATGAAAAATGTATAACATTTGTGCTTGTGGTAAAAAACTGGATTCCAATATTGTTAGACCGCGATTCTATCGACTTAAGAGCTGCATCAACACGATTATAAGCAGACCATATGTTTTTATTTCATGCTAGAATGAACAGATCATCATCACCATCGAATAAAAAAGTTTTAATTCTACCATTGCAGTAGACACAACATTATTAATAGCAAACAAAAATAGCGCTACGCTTATATTCGAGCCCTGTAATCTAGATTCAGACAAATGGTTATTGATTCGAACTTGGAAATATCGTTGCCGTAGAAAACTAAAACAATAGTATTCAGTAAAGAACTATATATATATAGTTCAGCTCAACAGGCCTCAAAGGCCCAAGGCTTCAACGGTTTTCTTCCATTTCTTTCTATCTTGTGCTAAGTTTTTCCAATCTTGTACCCGCAGCGACTTCAGATCTTCTTTTGCCGACTCCAGCCATTTTCTTCGGGGGCGGCCTCTTTTTCTTTTTGTACCAGCCTCCGTGTTTATTAATTCATTGGGAACTCTTCCTTCCTTCATTCTTGCTATATGCCCGAGCCATCTTAATCTTTGAATTTTCACGAGTCTTGTTATTTTTGGTTGCCCATATATTTGCATTATTTCTTCATTCGTTCTTCTTCGCCAGATGTTCCCCTCTTTTACACCTCCGTATATCCTTCTAAGAATTTTTCGTTCCCATCTATCTAATTTTACTTCCATATCTTTATTTACTGTCCAGGTCTCGCAAGCATAGAGTACTGTAGGTCGGATAACTGTATATATTCGTTTTTTGCTGTTCTGGATATTATCTTCGACCTCAGTATCTTAGTCAGGCTCCCAGCACTCTTACTACCTTTGGCCATTCTTTTTATGATTTCTTGGTTCTCTTCGTTCCTATTTGTTAGTGTCACTCCCAAGTAGTCGAATTGGCTAACAACTTCAAAGTTATATTCTTTACTTGGGCTTTGTACCTTAAAGGACTCTCCTAGATGATTTTCGTTTCCCCTCATCACCATATATTTTGTTTTTTCTTCGTTTATTTCTAAACCATATTCTCTGGCTATTCTCTCTATTCTAATAAAGATTTCTCTTAATTCTGCAGGTCTCCTTGTTATTAAGGTAACATCATCTGCATATGCTACACATTGATGCCTGTGATAATATATTGTGCCTCTAGTGTAGATGTTACATTCTCGTAAAATCTTCTCTAAGATCAAATTAAAAAAATCTGTTGATAACGGATCACCTTGTCGCAGACCTCTATTGGTGATAAAACTATCCGAAACCCGTCCTTCTAACATGACTTTACTTTTAGTATCATTGAGTATGCATTTAGTCAGTCTTACTATTTTTGATGGAAATTCAAAATATTCTAGTGCTTCATATACTTTATTTCTTTTTATAGTATCATATGCCATTCTAAAATCAATAAACAGCATGTGTACTGTTAGGTTGAATTCATATGAGCTAGCTAAAATTTGTTTCATTGTAAAAATTTGGTCAGTTACCGATCTGTTTGCTCTGAAACCTGCTTGATATTCACCTAGACAATTTTCAACTTTTGTTTTAATTTTATTTCTAATTGATATGGCCAAAATCTTATACACTGTATCTTGTAGAGCTATTCCCCTGTAATTTTTACATTCTGTAACGTCTCCTTTTTTATGCACTGGACATAAGACTGCTTCTTTCCACTGATTGGGTATTTTTTTTTTTGATCCACACTTCGCGTATTAACTCAGCGATTTCTTCTTGTACCATTTCGCCACCTTCTTTTAAAAAACTCAGCAATGATACCATTTTCACCAGGTGCTTTGTTGTTTTTTAAGTTTTTTATGATCTCTATAATTTCTTCCTTGGTAGGTACTTCTTCATTTACATCTGTGTCCCTAAGTAAAGAACTAACCAGATGTAAAATAGAAATTTATGGAATCAGTATTAAACAAATAGTTTAAATAAAATACCTGGGAATTACAATGTCTAGTTATGGAGGAATACGGCCGATTTGCGCTCGACCGTTTTGCGCCCTTACCTGAAATCGACCGGGTTGCGCTTTGCAATTTTCATAATAGAAATATCTACTATAGTTTCCTTAATCGGCCGATTTGCGCTCTCTTGCAATATAATTTTAATTTCATTCTACAATAATAGTCTGGTGAACCTGAAATGAACAAACTAAGATGTCAAATAAACAGAAACATCTTTTTCCTTTAGATTTGAAAAAAAAAATGTCAAAACAAAACTAACAAAATTATTAATTTTTTCTAATACATACTATTGAACAACAGAGTGTTCTTTAATCTTTAATACCTCTGTTTATAATCCTTCTACCTGGAAGTTAATTGTTTAAATATAATTAGTAACTAGAATTCCCAAAATGAGTGATTCCCAATCTACGTGATAATGACCATATTGATGGTCAATCATTTCTATTGCGTTCTTTGAGACAGTAGAATCAAGAATTATTGTGAATCAGTGTGAGTTAGTGTGAGTTAGTGTTTTAAAAATGGATGTGCAAATTATTGAAACTTCGAAGGGAAAACCATGTGCATTGCATAAAGGGTGCAGTTTTCTGATGAAAAAAACAAATAAAGATGGTTCGGTTTTTTGAAGTTGTTTGAAAGAGAAAACTGAAAAATGTCGAGGCCACATAATTATGGATAATTATGGATAATAACACAATAATTAGGGAAGCCGAACATCTGTGTAAGCTGAGTGTTGCAGCGATAGGAGTGAAGCAGTGTGTCTTCAATGCTCTAAAAAGAGCTAGGGAAGACAATAGTTATTTGCCGATGTCAAAAATATATCCAGATGAATTTTAAAGATTATATAGTCAAGGACTGGATTTCGTGACAGACATCCCAAAATTCTCTTTAGTGAAAAGTGGTTTAAACGATTGTAGAAAACGTGCGCGTGGGCTGCTCACAGATCCAGCGGTAGCATCCGAAATAGTATTTTCAGAAAAAATTATTACAATGAGCGACAAACCGAAATTTTTATTTATCGAAAAGACCACTCCCTCGGAATACATATTCTTGGTATTTGCCAGCAACAAAGCTAGGGAGATTTTGGTTAACAGTAAGGACACTGTATTTATGGATGGAACATTTAAAAACTGCAGTAAGCAATTTAGTCAAATATATACCGTTCATATTGATATTGGAAGTACGTCAGAGGAGACAAATTCCATTGATATTTGCGTTACTTCCTAACAAAACCAAAGAGACATGCGATATGTTATTTTCATCAATGAAAGAGAAACTACCAAATTGGAAACCATCTCGTATAAAACTGGATTTTAAACAGATAGTGATTGGTGCCTTAGAAAATTATTTTCCCGAAGCCAAAATTTCTGGTTGTAATTTTCATTTAATCAATGTATATGAAAAAATGTTCAAAATATTGGACCTGTTTCTGAATACACTGACAACGAAGAGATACGTTTGCACATAAAAATGTGTGCTGCGTTAGCGTATCTACCCATAGAAGATGTCGATGATGGCTGGTTATGCATTCAAGAAACCTTTTATATTTCTGAAAAAATGGACCAGTATTATGACTACTTTGTCAAACAATGGTTAGAAAATTACCAAGGAAATGTGGAATTGCCATCATCAAAGACATCGCAGTAATAACGTTTTAGAAGGTTGGAATCATCATCTGAATACGTTAATTAGACGACATCCCAATCTATTCCAATTAGTGAAGTGCCTGGTTAAAGAAGCAGAATATTGTGATCATTTTTATGATCGATTTACTTTCAATTGAGAAGGAAATAGGCGCAAGAAAACATATATTAATCTTGATGTAAAATTTTCAAAACTTTAGAGAAATATAAAGATACAAGGGACTTAAGGTTGTGTTTAAGGACATTGGCATATATCCAGAAGCTGCAATAAATAGACAATTTTTTATTCCCAAGAATTTTTTGTATTTTACTGTATAAAAAGTTTGAAAAAAAAATTAACAAATTAAAAAAAAAAACGGAAAAAATTAAACAAAACATCTTCTAAAAACGCCAATATTTATATTATGTATAAACTACGACAGTCAAGAGCCTGAATGAAAGTGTGAAGGGAAGATGGTTTATTTTTATTTTTTTATAGTTTTATGATTTTTTTAAACTAGTTTTACTAGCCTAACCGTTACCTAATCGTTATGGTAGAATAAAATTAAACGTCGATTACAAGAGAGCACAAAACAGTCGATATAAGAAGATAATTAGCTATACATCTCCTTTAAGAAAATGTTAGAGCGCAAACCGGCCGATTTCAGGTAAGGGCGCAAAACGGTCGAGCGCATATCGGCCTACACATTATGGAGACCTGGACAAAGAAATTATAGATCAAGTACAAAAAGCAAATAGACTGGTAGGATGCCTTTATATGGCGAAACAGACATATTGACACTGAGATGAAGTCAAGAATTTATAAAGCCAGTGTAAGACAAATAATGACATACTCAGAAGTATAGACCAATAAGAGCCTTAGAAATAAGACCCAATACAGCGACAACGTAAAGGCTACTGAAAACGACAGAGATGAGAGCATTGAGAAGAATTACAGGAAATACGTTGAGAGATCGAAAGAGAAGTGAAGACAGTAGAAGAAAATGTAACGTACAGTGTATAAATGAATGGACACAGAATAGAAAAAAGAATGGAATAACCACATAAGCTGAATGAAGGAGACCCGTGTCGTCAAAATAGCAAGAAATAAGTCACAAATCGGCAGAAGAAGTATCGGACGACCGCGCAAGAGATGGAGTCACAACCTTCCATAGAGGTATTAATCCGCCGATAAACAAGCAGGATTGTTTTTAAGAGGTAAAAGAAGAAGAAAAATAAGTTTCGTTAGTAAATTATATAAATAAATTATTGAAAAATGAAAAAATTACTTGCTATTTGAGGGAGGTGGATAAATCACATGTGTAACATAGAAGTAAAGTGCCTTTTCCTCCCTTAAGTGATTACTGCCCGAAGCGTAGCGGAAAACATTGATTCTCAGATGGAAAAGTAGTACTTTGCTCATTTTTTATACAAATAGATATTAAGATGCCCTTGTGAAATGCAACTGAGAGTAGTAAACGGCGTATTTCATTTGCGCCTCGTACAACTAATATATTTCACGTTTGTTTCACGAAAAATGGTTGAATGCTTAATGGGTACCTGAGGTAATCCTATTGTGTATACAAGAGTCTCTCAATAAACTACCGAAGTACACAGGGTCGTACTTCAGAAAGTTTGTTTATATTTCATTGGTAGCTGTGTAATACATGATTATAAAAATTTATTAAATTATTTCATGTGGTACTTTCAGGTTGTTCAAGAGAATATACTTGATAATTGAACAATTTTAACATGAAGAAAGTAGTTTTTTTGTTCTACGTGAATAATTGTAGTATATGGATCCAAATTCAGAAAGGTACTTTCCTTCACACTTTTTACAGGCTTACGACTGTCAGCAAAAAACTGGCGTGTTTAAAATGTTTGCTCTTCCTAATCGGATATCGTTCAAAATGTACAGTAATAATAGTTCTATTTACAGTATATACATACAAACGAATACATAATGTACAACGAATACGTAATGTGTAAAAATAGATGAATTGACAAAAAAATATAGAAAAATATAATATAAGTTAATATTTCCAAAAAAAAAATACCCAAAATAACCAAAATATAGTTATAAATTCCTAAATACGTAATTCTGTTTCGCTGTCGCTATCCGCTTTAAGATTAATAACAATTGGTTTAATTATGTGATTTAAAGTAACATATTAATTTTCTACGTTCATTACATGGCGTACTGAATTTTTCCAACTTTCTGAGGAGATATCATCAACACATTTCCGTATTAATTCGACTACACTACCACTTAAAGTCGGAAAAAAATTTTGTGACCTAACATTTGACTTTAGTTGGTGCCACAGATGCTCTATGGGATTAAATAAACAATAGTAGGGCGAAGCCGTAAACACTGTATGTCCCATGTCCTCGGTCAATGCGTCACAAACATATACTTTTTTAATAGAAAACGATTTTAACACTTCTAACAGTTTATTTTTTTAATAACTTTCTTCAAAATATATATTGTTTTCTAACAGGTAGTTTTGAATTTCAATTTTCGTGTTACCTGCACTTGGAGACTTATGTAATTGACGACTGTGGTAACTTGCATTGCCCATTACTATCACACTATTTTGAGAAAGGTTAGGTATAAGACAATTCTTAAACCATTGTTCAAAAAGCTTTGCCGTTGTATCCTCATGGTAGTCCACGCAGGAGTCTTTAATATTCTTTGCAGAAAGCCATATTTGGGACCGAAACATTTTGTGATCCTGCATGTAAAATTGTTATTCTTTTCCCTTTGTTTGATGGATATTTTGTTTGACACCTGTTGGAAGAATTGGACCATCCTTTGGATGGTGTTTCATGAGTGTCAAACCATGTCTCGTCCAGATAAATTATTGGTCGATCGTCTGTACGGTACTTTCTTATGAAAGTTATATATTCAGTACGCCACTTTTGTAAACGATGGGACTCCATAAGCACTTGCCTTTTGTCAATTGTACGATATCTGAAGCCCATTTTAGACAAATCCTCCAAAGACTAATGCGGCTATAGTTTATTTGTGTATCATTATTAGTAAGCCGTTGTTTTAAAGCATCTTATGTAGGTATTTGTTGCTCTTCGTATATTGTGTAAATTTTTCGTCTTATTAAGTCCTTATCACTTTCGTCAATACATTTGATAGAACCGGCATCCTTACGCTTTCTTCTTGACTTAATGGGATTCGATGTAATTCTTTTCACTGGGGTTAGAGGTGTTTACGTTAAATCAGATATTTCACTGGCAGCAGTATTAGCAGTAAGTCCTCTTGTAAGTAAAGAACTATATATTATTTTTACGATTTCTCTAGCGTTAGCAGATAAATGCTTTTTCTTTGCTGGAACACTGGAAGAAGCACCATCAATGTTTTTCCACGCACGCCACATAATGCTGTTTAATAGGTATAAATAGGTGTAACACTGGTAACACTGGTAATACTTTCAACCAAATAAAACAAAATGTATATTTAAAAATTTTTCATCGCTTTTATATACTTTTACAAATTATGCAGAATAGAGGAAACCTGTATAATTATTCCAGAAAATACTTAACGATCAACAAATTTATTGTGGTCACTAAAAGATCAACCGTTGATAGTGAAACTCACTGTTAAAATGCTTACAACTTTATAAAATAAAATGTATTCTAATCGTTTTTATTATTTTATACGATTTTTTAATCGTTTTTATATTACCAGGAATTTATGATACAAACAAGATAACGACAATCCACAGTAGCTTTAATTTTACCTGAATACTTACCTGCTTAACCAACGTTAACTGAGCTATGGTACTTGCGGCGGGTTTTATTGCAATCATTAAACACTCAACTATTTTTCTTGAAGTTAACTATATCATGTTACATTTATAAGTCATCCTCCTGAATTTTTTGTCGGAATGAGTATAAATATGGTGGATATCATATCGGATTAACATAAAACTTGCAAGAATTTATTTTCAATACTTGCTTTACTAAGGACAACAGTATCAAATTTTAGTTAAGTTTTTATTTTGTACAAAGAAATGTTTTTTATGTAAATAGTTAAATCTGATATGTTTATTTTTGACTTTACCTACATCAAAGTTGAGATTTTATTTTTCACAATTCCTTTTAAAATGGGTAACTAAATCGTACAAAATTCTACAGAGAAACTTGTAACAAAATATTATTCGTTTATTAAATTAAAGAGGGCTTTTATGTCAGAATTGTTACTTTTTTTTTCATTTGTATATTGTATATATTTGTATATGTATATTGTATATATATATATATATATATATATATATATATATATATATATATATATGTATATATATATATATATATATATATATATATAATGAAAAATAACAAAGCCCCAGGATAGGATGAAATTGTAATAGAAGCTATCATAAATGGAGGAGGTATGCTATCAAATGAATTAAGGAAACTGATTAATCAATGTTTGCAGCGAAGAAAGGTGCCCAAAAAATGGAACAATGCTATAACCATCCTTTTACATAAAGAGGGAGATAGAAAGGACCTATAGAATTATAGACCTATTATGCTGTTAATATACACATATACAACCTCATCACTAGGTGAGTGACATCAAGATTGGAGAAAAAAATTAGATTTCGATCTACCGAAAGAGCAGGCAAGATTTCGATCAAATTATGGTACCAAAGATCACCTACATACAGTAAAGACGTTCATTGAAAAATCTATAGAATACAACAATCCTCTTGTCCTCACTTTCATAGATTTTGATAAAGCGTTCGACAAGATCGAAATAGACAGCCTTATAGAAGCAATGAATGACAGCAGGATTAACTATAGGTATAGTCAACTTATTTACAATTTTTACAGCATTAAAATGCCCCTATAACTGTTAAGATACACGATAAAACCCGACCAATAAAAATAAAACGTGGGATAAGGCAAGGAGATACATTGTATGTAGCGAGAATGCATGACTCATGATTGACGAGCAAAGTTACGCATTGGAGTCCAACAATACAAAACCCCGCACAACAGAACAAGAAATACGAAACCATTTGACCAGTATACAAAATAAAACATTAGAAATTTATTTAAACGTAGACTAGAAGAAAATTTAATTAAAATAGAGAAGATTAGTAGCAATACTAGTAAATAACATATGGTCCTAAAGTTTTGGGAAAAATTTTACCTGGTCTGATTGAGAAGCAAAATGCATTAAACAAAGAAGGCCATGGAATTAAAATGTCATCAGTTATTGACATTTAATAAACAAAACAGAATATTTTGGTTTGTGATCTGCAAAATGTCTTATAAAATTGATATTCGTCGAGGTGTTTATAATATTTATCAAGATCAAAACATAAGCAAACCGACAATTTATCGCACAATCAGAGAATGTGAAGAAGGAATACCATGTGTTAACTTGGCGTAAAAGTGGCAGACCGCAGATTTTGAACCATATAAGAAAGGCAAGACTGATTAAAGCAGCTAAGAACAAAATTAGGGTCTCACGGCGAAAACTGGCCAGAAGATTTCATGTTGGAAAGGCTACAGTATACAGAACGCTATCAAGTAACAATATTATCTACCAGAAAAGAAGGAAAGCTCCAAAATACACAGAGGATCAATTAGAGAGAATTTCGAGACGTTGCTGCTCGTTAAGTTAAATTGCCACTTTTCCGCAAGTTAACACATGGATCTCTTCTTCACATTCTTTGATTGTGCGATAAATTGTCGATTTGCTTATGTTTTGATCTCGATAAATATTAACAATATCTCGTTTCGACATTCTCCCAATCATATTATAAACACTTCGACGAATATCAATTTTATAAGACATTTTGCAGAGCACAAACCAAAATATTCTGCTTTGTTTATTAAATGTCAATAACTTTCTTTGTTAAATGTATTTTGCTTCTCAATCAGACCAGGTGAAATTTTTCCCAAAACTTTAGGACCATACGTTAGTATGAGAAAGCCTGAGAAGCATTAGGCCGATATTAAAGAAGTGTAGATAGAAAATCATATTAGTGGGGTATAGAGCTTTCTTACGATATAACTCGAAAATGAGACTTAAAACACAAATATCTTAATCCAAAAATATTGATGACTATATAACTATCTATCTATATAAGGATTTTTACAACTGTCGCCACCTTCCTTCTTTCAGCCAACGTCTCCAGTCCTGTCTATTCTGCCATTCTTCATCTCTAAGGTCTCGTCTTTCCATGGCGTCGTCTACTTCATCCCTCCATAATCTTCGGGGTCTACCTCTTTTCTTCTTTCCTATTGGGCTCCAATCCGAAATCTTTGCTATCCACCTTGTATGATCTGTTCTTCTCACATGTCCATACCAAATTAAACGTTTTTCTTCGATGTAGCTAAGTATGTCTTGTTCTACTGCCATTCTTCGTTTTATCTTCTCACTTTTGATGCGATCTATTTTTGTCACTCTGCAGCTTCTTCTCATGAACTCCACTTCAGGTGCTATGATTTTGGACCTGTTTCGTTTATTATACTATATAAGACTATATCAAAAACTTTAAAATTATTAGCTCATGACCCAGTTTAGGTTTTGCCGTGTGCTTGAACGAAATATACTTTCACTGCCAGTTCTATTAGTCGAATATACAGAAAGAAAATAAAAAAATCAACTAGAACGACAATATGAAGATAGGAAAGCCAAAAAAGGTTGGTTTTCGTATAGGACGATGGAAAATATACTACATTCGCTTGATCCTCATCATCATCATCATCATCAGCCTGTATGCTTCCACTGCTGGACATAGGTCTTTCTCAGCTATTTCTATCTGTCTCTGTCTTATGCGGCTTGCATCGAATTATTGCTGACATGCTCTAGGTCGTCAGTCCTTCTGGTTAATGGGACGTCCTCTGCTTCGGTTTGCTTCTTGTCTTGGTCTCCACCCTAAAATATGTTTTGTTCATTGGTTGTTTGGCAATCTGACGACGTGTCATGTCCAATTTCATTTTACTGACGTGGTTTTTCCGATAGCGTCTTTTGTTTTTATTCTACGACTGGGATTCGGTCTCTCAGAGAGACACCCAACATCTGGTACTCCATAGCCATCTGAGTCAAGCGAATCTTATTAACAATTTTTTTTGTGAGTGTTAATGTTTTTGCTCCATAGTAATGTAGTACAGGTAACATGTGAGTTACATGTGAGTACAGGTAACATACACTAGTCAAAGTGAAAGATTTTCATTTTGAGGCATATGGTTAGATCAGATCTAAATATATAGTTAAATTTACCAAACACTGCCCAGACTAATCCTGTACGACGTGGGAGCTTACATATTTGGATATCTCTCATCATCATCATTTTGGCTTTACAACCCTGTGTGGATCCTAGTCTCCCCAAGAATTCTCTTCCAGTCGTCCCTATCCATCGCCTTCCTCCGCCAAGCACGTATTTCCATATTTCTCATATCTTAGTCTATGTTATCTAGGAATCTTGTTCTGGGTCTTCCTCTTTTTCTTTGACCAATAGGTCTATCAAGGAGCGTTTTTCTAGCTGGGTCGGTTTGCTTTATCTGCATTACATGGCTTACCCACCTCAGACGTCCTATCTTAATGTGTTTTACGATATCTGGTTCCTGGTATATTCTATAGAGTTTGAAGTTGTATCGTCTTCTCCAGACACCATTTTATTTACCGCTCCATAGATTTGCCTCAGTATTTTTCTTTCGAAACATCTTAACATGTTTTCATTGCTTTTTGTTAAAGTCCAGGTTTCTGAACCATATGTTAGGACTGGGCGTATTATTGTTTTGTAGAGTTTTACTTTTGTATTTCTTGATATATCTGTAGATTTAAAAAGGAGATTGAGCCCAAAATAGCATCTATTAGCCGTGCAAATTCTGCGGTTTATCTCTGGGCTAATGTCATTTTCAGTATTGACGAGTGTTCCCAGGTATACAAATTCGTTAACTGCTTCGATGACGTCATTTTCTATAACAAGTGGCCGTCGTATTTGTGGTTGCGGACATACTTTCATGTATTCCGTTTTATTAATGTTTATTATTAAACCCATTTTTGTAGCTGCTTCCGTTAGTGCTACATACGCCTCTCGTGCTGCGTTTTCCGTTCTCCCAACAATATTGATATCATCAGCATATGCTAGGATTTGCACAGATTATTGTTATATATTGAACCGGTAGTTGTGATTTGTGACGTACGTATTACTTTTTCCAGAGCTATATTGAATAATATCCAGGAGAGTGGGTCTCCCTGACGTAGCCCGTTATTTGTATTAAAAGGTTCAGAGAGTTCCCCCTGGATTCGTACTCTGCATTCAACGTTTTCAAGGGTTAGTTTGGTTAAACTTACCAACTGATTTGGTACTCCCATGTCTATCATTGCTCTAAACAATTCTCTTCTATTTACAGAGTTGTAGGTTGCCTTGTAGTCTATAAATATGTGGTGCGTGTCTACACCATATTCCAGTGTTTTCTCTAGAATTTGTCTCAGAGTTGAAATCTGATGAATTGTTGATTTACCACCTCTGAAACCAGCCTGGTATTGTCCTAATATTTGCTCTGCATACGGTGCCATACGATGGCATAGTATATTGGAGAATATTTTATACGCTGCATTTAGGAGCGTAATTCCTCGATAGTTAGAGCATTCAAAGATATCTGCCTTTTTGTGTATGGTGCAAAGTATTCCAATATTCCAATCACAGGGGAGGGACTTCTGTATCCATATTTCTTTTATAGGCTGCTGTAGCGATATTGTGATATCGTGGTTACCTTCTTTATATAATTCCGCTGGAAGATTATCTATTCCGGGTGATTTGTTTCTGGCTAGTTTATTAACAGCGTCTTTAACTTCCAGGATCGTTGGTGGGTTCTCCTCCCTCTCCTCTGCTCCGCTTACCTCACAGCTTTCGTCTTTCGGGTTTTCTTCTTCCTCTATATTAAGTATTTGGTTAAAATATTCCGTCCATCTATTTAGTACGTCTGTTCTTGTTGTTAATAGATCTCCATTCAAACTTCTACATTGATTTGTGTTTGCCTTGAATTCTTTTCTGGTGATGTTAACTTTCTTATAGAATGTTCTGAATTCTTTGTCTCTGTTGAGGTTTTCTATATATATTCAAGTTCCTTTTTTAAGTGGTTTCGTTTCTTCATTCTGTGTATTTTCTTTTCTTCTCTTATCTTTGTCTGGTAATTCTCTACACTTGTTCTAGTCCGGCGGGTAATCATTTTTGCATAAGCTTAATTTTTTTTCTGTGTTGCGTCTTTGCATTCATCCTCAAATCAGTAATTTTTTCGGGTACAAGTTTCTGTTCCTATTTCATCTTGTGCTGCTGACTCAATATCTTTCTTTCTTTCTTTCTTTATCGTGTTCTCTGCCCAACCGAATTTTATGTTCTAAGTACCTACTTATACGATGTAGTCTGCACAATATCCCTTCCTCCGACAGCATTATTTCGATTTAGCACTAGATTAGTCATTATTTCTATCTTGTTTATATTAATCTTTAGTTCGACCTCCAAGGAAGCGTGATATAATTTTTTAAACATTATTATTTCATTATCCATACAATCGGCTATAAGGTCGATGTTATCTGCAAATCTTAAATAACTGAGCTTCTCTCCATTTATGTTGATACCATGCTCGTTCAGATGTGCATCTTACAAGTATGTTCTAAAAGCGTCGTGAATAGCTTTGGATAGACAATGTCACCTTGCCTTACTCCTCGCTGTATACAGAATTTATTTGTTTCTTGCTCAGATAGCCTTACGTTAGCTATGGCATTTTGGTAGATATATATTTGATTATGTTAATATAGCGATGGTCTATTCAGCATTCTGTTAATTCTTTTAACAATTTCTAATGGCTTATGGTATCGAATGCTTTCTCGTAGACGACAAATATCAGTGCCAATGGTTTATTGTATTCTGCAGACTTCTCTATCAGGTTCTTTATCACTAGTAAGTGATCCTTAGTGCTGTAACGTTCTCTTGATCTTGAGAAGAATGTCGCCCGTGACTAAAAAGTTCACCTAGTATTTGTCAAGACCTTATGTCTTTAGTAGGGTTTTAACCAGAACATACTCTTAAATTTTATTGTATTAATATATTATTAAATCATGGTATTATATTATTATAATTGAAAGAATTCACTATTAATATGTTTAACAATAATTAATCCATTGACCCGAGTTAAAAGTACGTATTGGTGATCTAGGAAGTGACTTCGTTTCATAAACAATAAAATTTAAGCTAACATTGAAAATACACACATAGAATAGTATTTGGCAAGTTAGCATGGGTCAATGGTGGATAGTGTTAAATGGAAGTAGTAACAAATACTTAATAAACCCTCAATCATTCCTTAAATACAAGTCGAAGACCATTTTATGATACATGGCGATCCTGCAAACTCTTGTGGTCTGATCTCTGTAATCTTCTGGTCTCGATCCATATCAAAATTATATTAACTATCCATATCTAATTTAATATCAATCAAAAGTGAGTATATCGGTTTTGACAATTTTTACCATAATAACTTTAAGTGTTGAATCAGAATCTGCCGTCAGTTTTGTTTATTTCTTACTGTTTTGTCAATCCAAGACTGTACAGAAAAACATAATCATTGAGATTTTATTTTCGTATTATTATTTCGATCCATTAAGGCTGTTTTATCGGTGCACCAAAATTTTTTCTCTGTTATTTACCGACGAAATGTCTCGAAATTTGGACATGTTATACGAAATTATGTTGCCTTTAAACTGATGGTTTTACTTTTTTTATTTTTTTGAATTTTCTGTTGAAAAATTGGATTATACTGTTTAACGTTCTATTATAACCAAACTTTTCACGCCCATCAGTTGAAAGAGTTTTTTTTTCTGTAATCGTTGATTCTTTTTTCACCTTTCTGTGTCCAGTAATAATCGAGAAAAGCGTATTCAAACTTTGAAGAAAATTGCTAAAAATTACTGAAATCTAATAGTGAAACGTGTTCCTCATCATTGTCGCTGAGGTTGATCGTTATCGCATTAGTGACGTCAAATCACATGAGCGTACGGTACGGTCTTATTTTTATTTCTCTATGGGTACGGTCAGTTAGTTCGCTTGAATTAGAATCCATTTTAGTTCTTTCATTCTTGTATTTTCTTTATCAACTTGCTTAGTTTTTACAGTTTACAGTATTCTTATTTATTTTGAAAACATTGAAATTATTTAGTTTACGTGTATGTTAAGTAATATATTATTAGTTTAGTGGTATAAGTTAAAAGTTCTTTAGTTTACGCGTATTTTTAAGTATTACATTAGGTTAGTGATATAAGTTATAAGAGACAAGATAAAAAATGAGTCCCAGTAAACGTCCTATGTCAAGGAAAAGGAGAGCAATTGCACTGCTTTAGTATTTATTATTTATATTACAACCGTTTTTAAAAGCTTTTATTTAACTTCATGCAACTTTTCTAATATGGAGATTATCAAAGAAAAAATGGACGGATTGATAAGTACATTGACTTTTAAATGTCAAATGTGGAATATTGAAAAGGAGATAGCAACATAGGATTCTGGTAACAATTCACTGAACTTGAATGGTTCTGGTTATGCAGACATACAGCAGCAGTACGCTGCATTAAATATACCTGTGATTTCCTACAGGCAGTATGCAAAACATACGGAAACAGTTGCAGATATCATCGGCCAAACACTTTGTGATTCCTTAGAAGAGGCTGGACGGGAGGAATTAGCTTTAGCCAAAGAAATTGGTGAAGTACATTCCGACGGAAATGAGTTAATAACCGTTACAGCTGATGGTGCTTGGTCAAAAAGATCGTATAAAGTAAACTACGATGCTTCTTCAGGTGTAGTACCTGACGTTGTAAAATTTATTAAATTAGTACGCCTTTGATGGATAGGACATGTAATTAGGCGAGATGAAGATGAAACGATCAGAAAAATTTTCGACCGAAGAGGACCAGTGGGAAGACGATCCAGAGGAAGACCAAAACTTAGGTATCAAGATAACATAGAGGATGATCTAAAATCCATCAGAGTTAAAGCATGGAGAAAGTTGCCAGAGGCAGGGGCGAATGGAAGATTGTTCTGAAGAAGCCTTTGGCTCATGACGAGCTGAAATGCCACTGATATGATGAAATAACTATCCACGATTTGTGTTTTATTCATCAATTGGATACTTTTCTTATGTAACTGCAACCTATAAATATATTAAAATAATGTATATTCCATTCAGAGAACTTTTTCCTCGCAGTGCGTCGCTTCGAAATACTTGCCAGATAAATACATTTACTATTATGATGGTTTCGCGGGTACCAATTTTTTATAGATAAATAAAAATATTTTTTGTTTAATTTTTATTACGCTAATATCAGTTTTCTCTAACAAATATTAACAAAATATTAATTATATATTAATATTAATATAACAAAATTTAAATTTATTATAAATAAACACCATGGTGTTTTTTGCAGTCACGTTTCACAAATTTTTATTTAATACTATGTTTAGCTAAGACATATAAATTAAAAATGTGATTATTTCTTTTTAAAACATTATCTACGATAATTAATCTAAAAAAAAGTATTCCGACAAAACTAATTTGAATGGAGAATAATGCATTTATTTTAAACAACCCGTGGGCCGGCGCCACTGAATAAACATCCAAACTATTAGAACGCTATTAGGAAGTCACGTAGGGTCTGACATAGCAGTGTAGAAAAGTAAGTGATACGCCCACTTCAAATCGCAGTATGCTATAACTGCGAAAACAGCCTTAAACTACATTCTTAATAATTAAAAAACTTAAATATCTTATAAAAATATTTCGCAGTCAGTAGGATTCGAACCTACGCTCCCAGAGGGAATCTGATTTCTAGTCAGACGCCTTAACCGCTCGGCCATGACTGCGGATATAAATTAAATCCGTTTATTTTCTGTCTCTCTTCTTCCTTTACAATCACATACAGCGTGGAAAACACTTATGAAATTAAATTGTTTGTGTCCTTATTATAGAAAAAAATAAAAAAAACTCTGGGACACGTTAACTTTTAAATTTAAATGTGCACTTTTTAAAGATAAATTTAAATTTACAGGGTGATCCACGCAAGTCTAGCATAGTCCATAATCTTTATTTTTAGTGAAACACCCTGTATATTTTTATCTCACTTAGTAACGAACTATATCATGTAGGGTCTATAATGAATAATACGGTGAAATTTTGAAATTAAAATTTATCATAGTGTTATGGTATTATTTTAAATTAGCTAAATACAGACAATACACTTCTACTCCAAGTGTAAGTATATTGGAGAAAATTTCTGTTTAGGAACCGTGTTCACATTTTTTGTCATGAATAGATAAAAACTGTCTAGATAGTCTGCTAATTAAACTAAATCGGTAAATATTGCGGATTGTTATCAATCAGTTGTTTGTGTGTTGACATGTTACATTATAATAATAAATTCCTAATTAAATGCTAATTTCTTGCATAAATAAAAATTAAATATTTAACTGAGACCAACCGAATTAAGATTTTAATGATGATCGGTTACGGGGAGAATTGTAGAAGTCAAGTTAAGGTAGCAAACCTATTAAATCAGTATCCTCAGTTGCTTAATATTTTACAAGGTAGTAGGTTTTATAAAGTGTCTAAAATTATGCACAATTCAGAGAACTTGGACATGTTAAACCATTAAAAAAGAAACCGAACTTCATTGAAGACGAGGTGAAAGTGGACATTTTGTTAAGTGTCACAGAGAATCCTACGTCAAGTTCACGTCGAATTGCACGTCAAAATAATGTGAATTACACAACTGTCCTAAGGTGCCTCCAGAAAAAAAACTTGATCCATATAAATTAACTTTTGTGCAGGAGCTACACAAGACGATCCAGATCGTAGAATGGATCTCTGCGAAAGAATGATGGATAAAATTAACAAAAATAAAAAAGCTATTGGCACAATTCTTTTTTCTGATGAATCAACATTTGCATTGAACGGAGAGGTATAGCGACAAAACTGTAGATATTGGTCAGCGGAGAATCTTCATTGGGTGCGTGAGACACACAGTTAGTATCCTCAAAAGTTCAATGTTTGGGCAGGTATTATAGGAGATCATATTATTGGTCCTATAATTGTAGATGGTAATTTGCCAGGGGAAAAATATTTAAGCATGCTAAGAGACGATGTTCTTCCTTAGTTGGCTAACTTATATCCCAATCTAATAGATTCGACCCTACCGCATGAAACTGTCTGGTTCTATCAGGACGGTGCAACGCCCCATTATGCTTTATTGGTGAGAAATTACTTAAATGAAATCTTCTTCAATAAATAGATTAGATGAAGGAATAATATTGAGTGGCCAGCTAGATCGCCAGATCCTACGTTTTTGGATTTTTTTCTCTTGTTATCTCAATAACAAAGTATATGCAACACAACCAACTAGCATTGAAGACCTCAAAGAAAGGAAAACTACAAAAATACGGAATATTTCACCTCAAACTTTAAAAGAAGTTCAGGATGAGTTTTATAGGAGACTGTGTTATTGTCAACAACAAGGTGGAGAACATTTTAACCATTTTTTTTAATGTAATCCAATCAATTACCTCGGGTATTCTATGAATTAATTGTCTTGAAGAAAATTATATATTTAATTTCAAAATTTCACCGTGTATTATTCATAATGAACCCCTCATGATATAGTTAGTTGAGATCAGGTTGTTAAGGAGCTTTTAATAACATAAAAATATACAGCGTGTTTCATTTAAAATACAGATTATGGACTATGCCAGACTTGCGTGGATTACCTTGTACATTCAAATTTATTATTAAAAAGCGCACATTTAAATTTAAAAGTTAGGTATCTCAACATTTCTTATTATTTTCTAAAATAAGGACACAGACAATTTTATTCCACAAGTTGTTTTCACACTGTATAAGTAATATTAAAGAATACAGTAGAAATATCTATAAACATTTTTCTCTTCCTCTGATTGTACCTCACAATGAAAATAGAGTAAAGGTAGTTTCCAAGTGTTAGAGAAATATAGTTGCCTTTTCGTCATCAGCGTGACCAATATCTGTTAGTTGGTTTGATAAGTAATATAGGTTGTTGTGGACTTAACAATTTTCTGGTAGCCTTTCAAAGGGTGTAACATGTGGCTTCTAATGGCGATAAATGTATCAGATATTTTGCAGTTGATGTATTTTTTAGATCACTTGGCATTTTTTTTTTTCAGGTCTTTTGCTGCTTTGTTAAATGTAGCTTTATTGGTCAATGTTCAATTTTTTTGTCATTTGTCACGTCGTTTTAAGTTTTATCTTTTCTCCAATTTTTTCTGTAATGGCCTCGAAATAGAACTTCCTGTTAGGTTTATTATTGGTTGGTGGGGTGGATTCCAGCACACCTTTTGTATACATGTAGTGAGATGATCCACAGCATTATCTAGATCACTTTCGGTGTTTAGACATAAGTTTAAATTTAAGTTATTAGTAATGAGTTTTTTTAAACAAAGTTCAATTGGTTTTTGATGAATAAAGCGTAGGAGGTCTAAGTAAATAAAATATTTCAGAAGATAGGGTGAGAAATGCTGGCGAGTGATCGGATGTTAAGTCGAAGCATTATTTAGTTGTTAGGTGAGTATCTGCTGTACCTTTGATTATACAGAAATCAAGGAGATCTAGAATTTTTCGTATATGTAGGTTCACCTGTAGAATTTTTGAGGTTATTAATACTAATTGCATATAGTAGCTGTCTGACATGTGGGTTCATCAATCTAGAACACCAAAAAGAATGAAATCACCACCGGCAAGGAACCTTGATCCAGGTGATTTAAAAAATTCAAAAAATTTATTTGTTTTTATTGTATGCTTAGGAGGGCAGTATAATAATGATATAGTGATTGGCGCACTCCAGTCTTCAATTACTATGTTTGTGGCCTGCGTATGAGGTATATATTTTAGTTGCCTCTATTTCGTAATGTTTTATACTGCTTTTGATAATTATGGTGGAACCTCCGTGTGCAGTATTATCAGGATGATTTGTGGTAAATAATTTAAAATTTGGAATTTTCAAGTAACTTTTATCTGTAAAGTAGGTTTCGAAAATAAACATATCAGTTTTATTTGCAATTAAAAATATTTTTAACTCTTTACTGTATTGAGCCATACCGTTGGCGTTTCATATTGGTTTATTGGGAATAAGCCACAAATGAACTTTAAAATCAGTTTATTGACGTTTCAATTTTCACTTCGGAAATCGTTCTTAAATACAAACATTAATAAATTAAACAAGTTTTTTGTCACTTCTTAAGACAAAAATTCTTGTAATAATTGAATTTTATCTGACCCATTTATATTGACAATTCAGACATACATTATACATTTTAAAGTAGACGACTTTAAACTGATATTGCCAATATTGTTGAGTTGCGTTCCTGGGACGACTGTATTATAAGATGGTTCATTCGATTACATGAAATCAACTTTAAACCATAAAACGTGGCATACAGTTATGGACAAGATGCGATTCGGAAACTGACTATGTTTACGATATAAATGTGTATGCAGGCAAAAATGATAAAAAGATGGCAGGTACTTTGGGAGAACGTGTCCTAAATCAGTTTCATCTTCAACAATTTCTAATGTTCTAATGAAAATGTTGTAACTGGCTTAGACAGTTTTTTTACAACAGCTCATCTTATGGATACCATTATGTTTCCTGCTGTCGGTACATGCATGAGTTCCCGAAAAAATTTACTCAAATTTCATGGCAAGCTAAATCCAAGTGTAAATAGATGTAATAAGTGTAGATAGATGTGATAAAATAACATCTGTGTACTATCTCAATACAAAATCCCAAAAATGGTGGAAGCAGGTTTACTAAGTGCAAAGTTCTAATGATGGCAGTATACAATTCATATATTCTATATACTGAGTTACATACCAGAAATAAGAAAATATCCTTTCTAAATTATCTGGTTGACTTAGCTGAGATTCTTGTCAGTACTGGCCGACAAGGACTCCAAAGAAGAAAAAAAACGGTGATGTTTAATGTTGGAGACCTTCTTCTTTTTCTTAGTGTGCTGTCTCCCTACGGAGGTTGGCAATCACAAAGGCTATTTTATTTTAGAACTTGCTGCTCTAAATAAATCAATCGATATACACTGATACCAATCACGAAGATTCTTTAACCATGAGTTCGACCTTCGGCCAACAGATCTTCTTCCTTGAATCTTTCCCTGTATTATCAGTCTCAAAATTTCATATTTTGGTCCCCTCGTCACGTGGCCTAGGTAGGTATTCCAGTTTTCTGGTTTGTAAAGTGATGATTAGTTCTGTTTCTTTACCAACCCTCTCCAGTACTTCTTTATTTGTAATTTTATCAGTCCATGATATTTTCAATACTCTGCGGTATAACCAGAGTTCGAAGGCCTCGATTCTTTTTAAATAACATTTTTTTAATGTCCAAGTCTCAGCTCCATATAATAATATTGAAAATATATAACAGCGAATGGTACGTAGTTTGATCTCCAATTTTAGATTTTTGCACGTTAGGAGTTGCTTCATTCGTATAAATGCTGATCTGGCAATCTCTATTCGCTTGTTTATTTCTACAGTATTACAGTATGATCATTTTTTTCATTGAACAAAGTTCCCAAATACTGATATTTTTCTACTTGTTCTATCACGTTACCATTGGTTTTCAATAGGTGATGTATATTTTGTGGTCTTTTTGTAATCAGCATGTACTTCATTTTTTTAGTGTTTATAGTAATTCCCATCTCAGCACTATTCATACTCAAGCTCTCGATAAGATGTTGTAGATCCTCTATACTCGTTGCTATGATCACAGTGTCGTCTGCATATCTTAAGTTGTTAATTAATTTTCCGTTAACGGTGTCTTCCGCTTCGATATTATTGAGCGTGTTTTGGAAAATTTCTTCAGAATATAAGTTAAACAAAAGTGGTGATAAAACACATCCTTGTCTAACTCCTCTACAGATTCTCATTTCTTCTGAATGTTGCCCATCAATTTGAACGATGGCACATTGGTTCAGATATAATGCTTGCACTATATTTATGATTTTACTGTCAATGCGCTTGTTCAGATGTTGGCGACCATTAACCTATATTAGAAAAATCCAGTCGCTTGAGGTGTACAACACAACATAAGAAAGATGAATGTACCAAATTTATTTGTAAAATGTGTGATGTGTTATGTAGCGATTGTTTTACTCCATATCATTTATAAACAATTTATCGTTCATGTATACCGTTGGGATTATATATCCCATACAAAAATACTGTTGGGATATATAATACCATGCATTTTTTACCAAAAAAAAAATAAAATTTTTTAAATACATTCTTAGTTCTTTTAAATGGTCTACAACAACAAATTACAGACAGATATATCAAATTTGAAAATAAACAAGTCAGGAGTGAAAGGGTTAAATACTTTTTTATAAAAACATCCCGGAAGACAAATTGGTGACAAATTCGGAAACCGATATTTTATAATTATTTTCAAGCCATTTTTCCAATCTCCACTTAACCATTCTTTCAAATATTTTATTTTACTAATACAAGATCCTGAGGAGATTCCTCTAAATATATTTTTCTTACATTTCTGTATTTTACTATGGTTGTAGAAATAATAAAACTATAAACTCACTCCAACAAGATGGACAACATTCGGTATTTCATATTTGATTGTACATTGCAAGTAGCATAAATTATTTACCTCTTCTCCCAATTTACTTATCATGATATTGAATATCGTATAGTCCTGGAGCTCTTATTTTCTTTTATACCAGCTTCTCGTTGCAGTGATAAGTACGCCGAAATTTTGGTATGCAGTCATGGCCGAGCGGTTAAGGCGTCTGACTAGAAATCAGATTCCCTCTGGGAGCGTAGGTTCGAATCCTACTGACTGCGAAGACTTTTTTCTTTTTATAAATAGTATTTATTGTTTATTTTAGTACTAATATTATATCATTAAGTATACCTAGAAGTAAAAACTTTTTATGTTTTTGTTTTCAGTAATTTGGACTAAACTAAGTTAGTTATAATGTGGGATGTATTTCAATTATTCGTATTGTTACATTTAAATTTAAATAATTAAAGATTGTTAAAGTATGCCAATATTAAACACATAAATTTACTTTTGATATCTTAATTGAAACAATTTATAGACATTCATTAATATCAGCATATTTCATAAAACTAGATAACTTAACTTGCAGTATTGAGAAACAGATGAAGAACTGTCACATGCTAACCTACATCTGTCAAATTTACCACTAAAATCTACTAGATAACATAAAAAACTCATTGTGCCCAAGACTTAGATGTAGTGCATAAAAGTCCTTCCACTTTTAAATTTTTGTTTCGTCCCTTCTAAGTGTTTTTTAGTGTGTTTTAAATTGTCCTTATTTGTTTTAATTCTAATATTTTATTTACTCGACTTTGCAATAATCTACTATTTTGCAAATAGAACTTTATCAAAGAAATTTGATAATTACAAGTTGAAAAATAATTGCACACCCACACAATTTGTACATCTAAACTTATTCATTTTCATAAAACTGTCACTTCATAAAACAATTACTTAATAAATAACACACATTTCATAAATATATCTCTCGAATAAGTATAACTTTTAAATAATACAATGGTAGATAACATCACTTTCATTTAACAAACAATCACACACATATCTCTGCTTCATTGGATCAAATCTATCTCCTCAAGAACTTCCCGTTTACTGTCAAATAACTATAATAGCAGAATTGAGTTCTCCATTCAACAATACATAGTAGTTTCAACCATGTTCTACCATCCATCAATTAATAGAGTACCGGCATGTAAGTAATGTTTATTAATTTGCTCATTTATTAATTTATTACAATCTACAGACTATTTTATAACAATTTGTAAGTCTTACCTTGTCTGTCTAAACTTTTAAATCTTTTTACACCTTTTCATTTAATTCACTCATTTTGAAATAAAACCACAGATATGTAATATTGGCATATTTATTGTAATTTACAACATCTAATTTGTTTATCTTTGTTAGACAACACCCTAATATGGGTTTTTATCATTTCAGCATTTATTTAACTTTGTATCGAGACCTGAAGATGCTTTGCATATTGTAGAAAGCGAAACCAGTCGTCTGATAGTTAAATTAAATTGATTGTGAGTAAGTCTTATTTATTATTTCTTTACCTATTTGAAATGGACTCACACAAGCAACACATTCATGATTTGTAGAAAGATAGTTTCGGAGGAGCCGACACTTTCGAATGGATTGGACTAAATCACGTATTGAAATGGACGAAATCGGAGGATCTGCTGAAATTATAAACAAAATACATGGTTCGGACGATCGATAAAATATTAATACTGACAACCTTTTTGAAGAGTTGTCACCTACGAAAGTTTTTATAGCATCAAAGAATGATAAATGGAGCTGCACAACGATACAAATTGATTATGTTGACAAATGAGTTTTACTATTTAAACATTTTGATAAACAACACATCGATACATCCAACCTGGTAAAAATTGTGCAATGTATTTTGTGCTAACCAGGCACCTCCGCTCCTTTAGAGCGTGTCTTCTCGATGATGAAACATATTTAGTCGGACGATATATTGTATGTATATTGTATATTGTATATATATATTGTATATTCAACATACAATCCAAATGGAAACATTGGGTCATTGTGGAGGTCTCCAAACGGTATCAATATGAATTCGTGTGCATTTTGTTTCTGTCAATAAAAGACAAAAATACAATATACATTTTTATTTAAGATGGATCCTGCGGTCAAAACTACCAAAACCGAACTTTCTTTTCGAGAATTGCAAAATCTGTTACAGGAGGAGGTAGTTAGTCTTCTTGACGACTCTGATATTGAATTTGATGATGATAATTAGAAAAAAACTCTGAAAGAAGATATGATTGAAGAAACTCAAATAGAAGAATTATTGGAACAGATTGTTGAAGATAGTTGGAACACTCAAGTTACAGAGAATATAGAAGAAAAAACTGAAGAAATTACAGAAGAGCCACATACAAGTCATTCCAAGAAAAAAAAACATAGATAAACCAATTTGGACAGACAAAAATTTTACTGATGTAAACAGCGAACAGTGGTGGGTTTTCGGTTGATGAAAATATTTATACGCCTTTCCAATATTTTAAAATGTCTTATAACAATGATATTATTAAAAATTTTGCTGCACTTATATCCTGTGCAAAAAGACAGTAAAAATATTGATACAAATGCAGTAGAGATAGAGCAGTTCTTCGGCATAAATGTATTGAGTGGAATTGTTCGTGTTCCTTCGTATAGAATGTATTGAGCAGAAGAAACGCGATATAATACGATAGGTGATATCATGTCATATAATCGTTTCGATAAACTTCAAGCATATTTTCATATCAACGATAATTTGAAAGTCTCGTCTAGCAACAATGACAAATTATATAAAGTAAAACCTTTCATTGAAAAAGTTCGGCAAAATATGAAAAAGATAGAACCTTAGCAATTTAACAGCACCGATAAGTTTATTATACCATTCAAATGACGTAGTATTCTTAAACAACATATAAAAAATAAACCTCATAAATGGGGCATAAAAGTTTTTGCAAGAGCAGGACGCAGCGGCATACTATACGATTTTGAGATATATGTCGGAAAAGAAACAATCCAAGATGAATCAGGTCTTGGAATTAGTAGGGAAATAGTACTGAAGTTGGTCAGAAATCTGTCAAACCACATGAATTTCAAAATTTTTACGGATAATTGGTTTACATCTTATAATCTACTTATTATTGTTCTGAAGCTATTTTCTTGTGGCATTGTAAATTAATTACTATTTAACTGGGAATAAGCCACAATTAAAGATAAAAATACGTTGAAATTAAAGAAAAAGAAATTAAAGAAAAGAAACCTCATAATACTATCCCGACATTGTAAGTATTTGTTCGTGAATTTAGTTTACCTTCAACAAACATCAAAATTCTGATTTTATATGTTACGTTATTTAAAAAACATAAATAATGTATCCTCTATATGTTACTCACTTACTAATACTGGTATTTTCTTATTAATAACTTCCTCTTTCAATATTGGTAACCAGATCCTACTACATTCTGCCGAGGAATTGTGTCGCAAATTCCAAAATCGACGTATTCTACCGTTTTTTCGAATACTCCTTCATTTATTTATTAGCTAATTTATTCCATTTTTCTGACACACCGTGTATATTTATCATAATCGCACAAATTAGTGTAAATGTAATGTGATAAATAAAAAAACTTTCGCAGTCAGTAGGATTCGAACCTACGCTCCCAGAGGGAATCTGATTTCTAGTCAGACGCCTTAACCGCTCGGCCATGACTGCTGTTAAAAAACAAAATTCGTATTTTTTCTTTCTCGTTCATAAATTTATACACATCTATAAGTTTGTTTATGTTATGACTCTTATGTTTGATTTTTTATTTTTATCCAGTCGATTTTTTCATTTGTCTCATAAATAGTATTTACATAGAATACGCACATTTCATTGCTGTTACTGTTACTTGAAGTATTGATAATATCTTGTTAAATGAAATAATTTCGGGCAGCAGAAGTTTTAGGTAAGCTTTTAAAGATTTTTTAACATATAATTACAAGCACATAAATGTTTTCTGTGTTAGTATAACAATAAATGTTGATGGACTGATAACTAGAACTAAGAGTAGAAGGAAACCACCTGACGAACATCAGTCAGTTTTTGCGGCAGACTTGTTTTTAATCAAGAGACACAAAGAAGCTTGATGACATACAAAGACATAACGAAAAAAAGTAAAGAAATAAGATTTTGCATAGCAAGTCCTAATCTAAAAAGAAGTCTTTGTTTGGACTTTGACTTTACATCAGCAGATCAAATAATATATAAAAAATTTCAATAAAATTCTTGCTTACTATATTAATCAAAAAAATTGTAACGAATGTATTTTGCTTACCTCAGGGTAAGATTATGGGGGTACAGATAGGGCAAGCAAAATAAACGCTACTTGTGCGAACGGCGCTCAGGGTTTGTTAGGAGAGCTGGGGTCGTGGATAAGTAAATGACAAAGAGGGTTGGATTGGGGCAACTACAAAAAAATGAAATAAAGAGTCATGAATCTCTTGGGATAAACAAGGCAAAAAGAAACAGGAAACAACTCTAGTAATTTAATATAGGGCGCCACTTTAAGGTGCCTAATTATACCCATTACAACCACTAGTTTTAACTAGGGAAATAATTATTAAACATAACAAACATATATTTTTCAAATAAAACTCAAAAAAGGGGTTAGTTAAAAAAATAAACAAAATGTTAAGAAAACAAAATTTAAAATTTATTGTGTCTTACCACAAACAGTTACAAAACATAGAGAATACAAGAATACTCAAAAAAGACAATACTCAATAATATTACCTCAATAGTCACAAAATACAAAAATACAAAAAACTTACATGTCATCCATTTAGAAACTCTAGGAGTTGGAGATACTACATAAACTTACAAATGTTACCGCATAGAGATTAACCGTTCTTTTTTAAAACAAACAAAACAAATAAATATCGAGAATAATAAAGCTAGCTGTCATATGTTAACATTAAATTTTAAAAACTGAAAACAAATAAAATAACAGCTAAAGTCAAAACCCAAAATTTACAATATTAAATATTACTATTTTGAAATTTTAACGAAAGCAATTATTTATTTAAAAAGATTGTCTTTTTTTACTTTAAAATTTGATCAAAAAGTTACCTGGGTTTTTCACTATCATACTGCACTAAAATTTCTGGAAGCAGACGCCACTGGAACCTCTGAAACCATAACTGGACCTGGGGGCTTCACTCCCTCTGCGTAACGAACACACGAACAACTCCATCTCCAAACTGCCAAAATGCCTTGGATGACCAGGGAGAAAAATAGAAAATCACAAATTCGACGGATGAATTTGGATCCCTAATTGAGCCTACAACGACCCAAGTAAGAATGACGAAATTATCTTAAAAATTCGTTCGCATAACTTGAAATAAAACAAAACGCTGAAATAACAAAACACAACGAAAACTAAAATGTAAATTATTAATTTGAAAACATAGTACTTCGGGCGGCATAAATCAAAGAATATCGAGCAAAATACGCAGCCACGAAATAAATAAACAACTCTAAAATGATTTTTATTAGTTGGCAACGCTAAAAAGAACAAAATATTATTTGGGTTTTAATACGTACGAATAGGAAACTGAAATGCATTAAAAATACTCTTCGATTTTACAAACACATATGAGGGGATTTCAATATATTACACATACGAGGGGATTTCAGTATATTTCAAAGAACCAATGAATTGCTACAATAAATGCTACAAAATATACAAAAATTTACTTTTGCTAAAATGAAGTGAAAACAGTAATAGTAATAATGATATCTGCAACTTAGAACAAGAAAAAACCGGTATCAATTTTTTGTGGTGTTCGGTTTATACTTATCTGATGTATTTTTTGACTTACTTTCCAATAAAAGAACAACCAATGTTCTACAACTCCTAGTTTTTGCGATATTGCATTTTATTATTTAAGATACTGAAGCTCTTCTTTTGCTTTCATTGCCGTTTTATTTCCCAAATAATAATGTTTAATGTGAAATCCAAAATCGTTTTTTCTATAGACGCGATTTTTCCAAACACTAATTTTTCAAAATAATATTTAAGTGAATGAATCGATCATAATTTAACATGTATGCGTAGAGGTGGTATGAGTAAACAATTCATAGAAGTTTTTAGGAAATATTTAGGTTTACACTACACACTCACCGCTATTTATGAAGCTTACAAGAAGATATACTTAGATAGTTTTATTAATTGTAAAATATTCAAAAACAGATTCTACATCTTAAACATCAGTATAAAGAAACCTTAGAAAGACACATGCGGTACATGTGACAATTTAAAAATAAAAATTAATATTGTGCAAGAATAAGGATGATATAATATAACTGAAAGAAGAGTTAAACACCATTTACAAGTTGGCCAAGAATATAAAAGCAAAGAAGAAGATAAATTTTTAACTAATGATTATGCTAAAATGAAAACTGTTACTTTTAATCTTTAGAAACGGATGCCAAAGCAGTGAGTCGTTATACAAGAGGAAGTTGTGGACTGTGTGACAAGCTAACTGCTATTTATGGCACGAATCTTTAGCAAAACGGGGCGTGAATCTTTAGCAAAAGATTTAGATCCTAAAGTCGAACACCTAATAATGTATTCAGACTGCTGTCCTAACCAGAAAAACAAACAGTTTTATAACAGCAAGTTGTTATATATTGTCAATAATTTAAAAATTATAGACAATAAGTTTTTAATACCAGGCCATACACATATGAAGTGCGATACGCTTCATAGTTTAATAGAAAAAAAAATAAGTAGTAAAATACAAAATCTACATAATTGGGCTTAACTAATTCGCCAAGTTGGGTAAAAAACATTAATTTTTAGTTACAGAAATGCAGCGCTCTGCATTTCTTAATTTTGGTAACTTAATTAATTCCGTACTAGGTAACCAAAAACTGATAACCAGAATATCAAAATAAACTGGAGATTGTTTTCGTTGCATATGGTATGAAAAATATAAACAGTTTCAATACAAGTTGTTTTTTGACAAAGAATAACCTTTTAAGACCATAGATTAAGGAAAGGGTGGAAAAGCGGCTACAAAACACAAGGAGGCGTATAACAAGCCTGTGCCTATAACGATAGAAAAGAAAAAGCACCTGATGGACTTACTGCCGTACATATTATAATCACTGTGGGACTTTTACAAAAATCTACCCACACATAAATACTTAGCTGATGTGCTCCCAGATTCATCAACGTCTGATGACGTATAAAAGTTTGAAGTATACATAGTATGCATAGGTCTTTAATGAAGTTTTGGCTAGATTTGTATGCTTAGGTATTTAATGTTTAATGTTTTTAGTACGTAAATATAGGTTACACTTAAGTTAGCTTCTAATAAAATTTTCGATTATCCCCTGTGTTATGTTACCCCAATAATTATAGGGTTCAATTACAAAAAGGGTACGTCGTATGCTTATTTGTGGAAAACGAGGTAGGTCAAACAAATATCGCTTAAGGAGGGAGGAAAAGGAAAAATCTAACTTACAGTTAATAGATATAAAACAGTGGAAACACTATTGTGAGGTCTTACTCACAGAGAATAGATGTAAATTCCAAGAGATCGAAATGGACGAAATATGCTAGTAGCCAACATACGTAGCGAATAGTCATCACAAGAAGAAGAAGTACTGGGACAGGTACTGGTAGACAGGGTTCTCGTGAAATAAAGTTGTCACCGCGCATATATAAATTTGAAAGTAGGGGTTGAGCCACTTTAAGCAAAGGCATTCGTGCGCCGGACGTTCTACGGGTAGCTGTTCGATATTTTTACAGTGTTGCATTGTTTCTTTTTATTTTAGTTGTACTTGTTCTATACAAAAGTTCTTTTCAGAACTCTGCTAAAATTAAAAATTTTAAAGGTAAGAAGATAATTTTTTAATTTATATTATTTATTAATATGTATAATAAAAATCAAATATATTTTTTTTGCTGCATATAAATTGTACATTGTGAGATACAATTGTAGCGTTTTCTCTAGTCTGCTATTCATTTCTCCTTTTAGAGTTCTTTTATTCCTTTTTGTGCATAATTTTCTTAATGATTTCTTTTATCCTTAATAATTTTGTCCTTATATATTCTAAATACTGTTGGGCTAAGTGCTCCTCCCTGTCTTAACCTCGATGTATTGTAAACGTATGTGATATTGAATTATTACTAATTACGACATTGTTGTTCTCATTGTATATTCTTGGTAACTTGTTGTTCATTCCTTTTTCTCTTGGTATTTTCCGTAGTTTCTGTCTTGGTACGTTATTGAAGGCTTTTTCTCTTTTGTCGCTTTTTGTGTTATCTGTTTTAAATTAAATATATATGATCCTGTATATTTCTACAACTTCTAAATCCACTTTGTCCTTCGTCTGTGTGTGTTCTAACATTATTCTTAATAGTTTGTTTATTATTTTTTCGAAGAGTTTCATACAAGTACATATCAACCCCATAGGTTGTTTACATCATTATTACCTTCTGTTTCTTTTATTGTTCTAGTTTTTCGTTTAATTTTTTCTCTATAGTACTTTTTAATATAAAAAGGAGGTAGGTATATATAAATTAGTGTTATTTAATTACAGCATGGAGTTTAAGAGCAAATTATCCGGACGGGCTGTTAATAGTCAAAGCCGAGAAATAATTGCTAATGTGTTAGCCTTTATGAAAAAGGAAGCTGAAGAATGTGTCACAATACCTTATCACCGCATAAAAGAGCATGTGGCAGCAGCGACAGGTGTTTCCGCAAGTACAATTTATAGAATCTCAGTTGAACAAACGAAAATTGAAGAAGGTATATAACAAGGTATAGAAAGTAGTAAAAAATACATGCATAGTTCAAGCCAAACCCTTCTTTCAATGCATCATTAATTTTACATTTAGTCAAATCTGACAAATGCTGATTCAGAATTCGATAAATTATGACACACTAAAAGAAGGGATTGGTTTGAACTATCTTCTTCTTGTAGTTCCTTCTCCTATCAGAGGTTAGCTATCATCACAGCTATCCGTATCTTATTGGAGGTTGCTCTGAAAAGATCTATTGAGCTGCAACTATACCACTCTCTTAGGTTTCTTAGCCAGGAAATTCTTCGCCTTCCAATGGGTCTTTTACCCTTAATTTTATATTTTATCCCTATATTTTATCTGATATTCATAGCAACTTTTTAATAGCAATCTAATTTTAGGACAATGCTCCTCGTTTTCCTCTCCAAGAAAACATATTATAAAGGAAAAAAAATGCAAACTATTGACGACGTCGACAAAGGGGTGTTGAGGCGTATTATTCATAATATGCATATAAGCGATGCAGAAGTACCTCAGCTAAAAAATATTCTTTCCAAATTCAAAGATGCTGTTGGCTATCAAGGTAGTCGAGAATCTTTAAGACTAATTATAAGAGACATTGGCTTCCGTTGGAGAAAAACAAAAACAAACCGAAGACTTCTAATGGAAAGGCATGAAATTCAAAAGCTTCGTATACACTATTTACTTTGAATGGTTAAATACTTACAAGTAATTAAGTTTTCCAAGTAGGATCTTTTAAAGTGAAAGTATCTTAACTGTATTGTAATGACATCATAATTACTACTGTTTGGTAAATACCTAAATAAATAAATTTGAATCAAATCATTATTTATGGATCTACACGTTATTTGTACCTAACCAAAAAATCATTCCTTTATTCTTTCTTTCGCAATTTACTGTTTCTATCATATATATTGGCAATATCAATAATTTCCTATCATAAATATTGGCAATATCAATAAAGTCATATAGGTACTTTAAAATGTTGATATAATATATGGCTGAATTTTTAATATGAATGAGTCAGATAAGTTAAATTATTAGAAGAATTTTTTTACCAAGCAACAAAAACAATGGAAGTCGTCAAATAAATTTAATTTCAAACTTAAATTGTGGCTTACTGCCAAATAAAATTGTAAATTGCATAATCTACCACAAGCAAATAGCTTCCGAACAATATCATTTTGTTAGGTAGTACGATACTAAAAATTCCCTATATTACTGTGATCATCCACATCTTGACAACATTGCAAACATTTTAAGATCTAGCCAGTGATTATTCAACGTGAATTCACGCGTAAATGTTCGGGTATGTGCATCCTTTTTTGATTTTAAACTTTCTCACTCTGCGCAGTGCAAGCTCCGCCCATTTCACGGCATCCCTGTCGGCCTGTAAGTAGATTTATTGAGAGTTGAATTTCATGCAGCGCTGAAGTAACTTTATTCCAGTGAATCTGACAGGTGAATAGATTAAGCTTCCACAGTCAGTTTTTTCGTTATTCTTGTAATGCGATTTTTAAGTGATCTATCGGCGACACTTTGGTATGACCTTTTGTAAAGGGACCACTACTACCAAAGGAATTTTCCAGGAAGTAAGAATTACTGAGATGCTAGTAACGAAAATTTTTCTGGATTAGCATAAAATAAATTTTCAATACTTGACTGAGCAAAGGGATTAATTTTAGCCATTTCTTTTTCATCAGGTTTTAATATATTTTTGGGAGCTGATTTAGGAGTTGCAACGGCTGTCGTTGGTAATGTTTTATTAGAGTAAGTTTGGAGGGCTAGCGGTGATCGATAAAGTAGGTGATTCAAGACTTGTTTTAGTTATGTTCAGTTTCAGAAATGAGTTATTTTCATGCCATAGATATTGAACCAATATTGCTTGATGGTTAAGATAGAATAGTAGTATTCAGTGTGTCTAGATTGTTTACACTAAAGCAGTCAAGTTTGTCCGAAGTAATAAAGATCATATAATTTGTATTTTCATATGAGATTACAATTATTAAAGTATAGTATCAGCAATCACTATGTTGGAAATAAAATTCTATTTGTTTTATGTCTCAATATTTCGTCACGACTTCTTCAGGAGAAAACTGTAAATTTATTAGAGTAAAGCCTCGTTTTCACAATGATAGTTGAAGCAATATTTGCTATCATGGTAGCAACTGTCACATGAACTATAACGAACTATCACCATGTAGATAACCCTATAGATAATATACTATCACGAAAGTATTCTTGCACTGTCCCGCTTGGCTAGATAGTTCGGCAAAACTTTAATAATAGTTTGTCGTTGTTGTATATACAAATTGCACGTGGTACGTGATTTTGTAAGTATTAATGTGTATTTGAGTATTGAAAATAATTGTAAAAAGTGCAAAGAATAGTGAAATTAGTCGTCGACATCTTGATATAATAAATGTTTTGTAAGAATATGAAAATTTTCCATTGTTATGGAAAAATAATTAGCGATATGGACGAAATTAAGAAAACCTGGATGATGTATTTTAAGGAATTATTAAACGAAAGGGCACAAACACCACTACAACAGCGGCAGCAGCAGGTAGAACAGGAAGGTCAACAACAGGAGCTGTGGGAAGATGGAGAAGATAATGAATTGGCTAGACCTCCAACGCTAGAGGAGGTTCGAACAGCAATCCAAATGCAAAAAAGCCATAAAGCGTCGGGAATAGATAAGATACCGGCAGAACTGTTCAAGCAGGGAGGAACAAATCTGACAGAACAGATGTACCAGCTTATACAAGAAATATGGAGAGAAGAAAAAATCCCACAACAATGGAAGAAAAGTATAATCTGCCCTATTCATAAAAAAGGAGACAAACTGTTATGCCAGAATTATAGAGGCATCTCTTTACTTTGTTCGGGATACAAAATACTCACAAACATTCTTAATCGAATACTTCAACCCCTCACTGAAAAAATTATCGGGGAATATCAAGCAGGGTTCAGGCAAAATAGATCTACTATTGACCAACTATTTACAGTTAAACAAATACTAGCCAAAGCATGGGAATATGACATAGACGTCTACAATCTCTTTGTAGATTTCAAGCAAGCCTATGATTCAATAGATAGAACAATACTACCTAATATATTACAAGAATTTGGCATACCATCAAAATTAATAAGACTAGTGCAAATGACAATGACAGAAACAGAAGCACATGTATGTATTCAAGGACAGATCACTGATGCGTTTATGACAACGCAAGGACTGAAACAAGGTGACGGACTGGCTCCAACACTTTTTAATCTTGTTCTTGAATATGTAATTAGACGGTTGACGGTGAGCAGAAATAACATACTTACAAACAAATCTACCCAATTAGCAGCATACGCAGATGACATAAACATAATGAGCAGAACAAATACTGCGGCAGAAGAAACCTACGTTCAGTTAAAACAGAGTTCAGAAGTTGTAGGGCTAACAATAAATACAAATAAAACAAAACTACTCATACAAACCAGATCAAATAGACAGGCGCAACAACAACAATTTATAGACGATATAGAATACGTGAATAGATTCACGTATTTAGGAATGGATCTGGTCGAAAATAATGAAGAAGAACCGGAAATAAATAAAAGGCTTATGCTGGCAAACAAAGCCTATTTCGCGATGGGCCACATATTCAAATCGCGAGACGTACACCGGAAAACAAAACTCCGGGTATATAAAACAATAATCCGACCAATAGTAAGTTATGGGTGTGAAACATGGGTTATAACACAGTAATCTACCAATGCATTAGACGTGTTCGAAAGAAAAATATTGCGTAGAATACTGGGTCCAATAAAGGAAAATAACGACTGGCGAATTAGATATAATAACGAAATATACGATCAATACACTGAACCAACACTAGCACAATACACTAGACTGCAGAGATTACGATGGGCAGGGCATGTGGCCCGCATGCATGAGAACAGAATCCCCAGAAAATTACTAAACGCAAGAATGCAAGGAAAAAGACCTGTTGGAAGACCAAAAAAGAGATGGGAAGACGAGGTAGATATGGATGCCAAAAATCTCCTAAATACGCGTTCATGGAAAAGAACAGCAGTAAATAGAGATGTTTGGAGAGGTTTAATGAAGGAGGCCAAGGCCCGGCTTGGGCTGTAGTGCCATTGGATGGATGGATGGATGGAAAAAAAACCTCTTCTGATTTTAAAAGCAACGAAGAGGGACCATGCTAAAGAAATTCTGCTGTCCTTATCAAGAATTCTTACTTTTAAAGAACTGAGACATAAAATTAGAAGCAATAAGTGTACATATAATCAAGAAGTTGCTAAAATAAAGAAATTTATGAGAAACTGCAATGGAGCCTGTAATGTATACAAACCAAAACTTGTCTTGTTGTCCGTAGCTGATAGTTTTTTAAGACATAATGTGGAAGAAAATGAGTCACGTTTTCGTCAATGGCTTTTCAAATAGAGGACTTGGCAAATATTCTACCATCTGAACTACTTCAGTAACTCCCTATATGTATCAATAAATATAAAATTATACTTTTGGTCCAACAGTGCCATCAGTATAATGCTAAACGCTTTTTGTGGTTAAAGTATTGAGAACCGGAATTAGGAGGGCAATGGATCAATACACGCTTTCCATTAAGTTCTCCATATATGCAATTAAGAAAATTCTAGTGAGTTTCAAATCAATTTATCACATCATTCCACTTATTTTCCCCTACAGGTACCTGAAAATAGAAACACGTTTTTAAAATAATTTTAAGAAATTGAAAATAATATTTTATATATATTTTTGTTGTAGATTCTGGAAGATCAATTTTTAGCAGAAAGTGAGAAAAATCAGATGAAGAATCGACTCAAAAATCTATGGAGTCTGAAGAAGCCCCTTTCAGCACCAATCTGGCGAGAATGACACATGCAAAATTTAACAAGCCCAATGTACAGCCCACACCTGATGAAGAATTTGGCGCAAGAGTCTAGGAAGAATGAAGAAACCCCTTCTGTCCATTCAGTTAAAATAATGCAGAAAAATCGCAAAACGTCTGCAAGTAAAAGAACAAAGAAGGATGATTCTTTAGATGATTCTGTAAAAGCTTTGAAAGAAGTGGTATCCCAAAAATCGTTGTTCCTCCCAATAAATTTGACATATTTGGTCATATGTTTCTGCTCAACTAAACCTTCTGTCACTAAAAGAAGCAATGATACTACAGGCCGATATTTGCAAGACCGTGATTTAAAAATACTGTACCTGACATTCGTCACAGGAACAGAACTATTATAGCTTGCAGACTGTAGAAAAACGAAAGCTATACCTCGTAAATTATTTTTCGAATTGGACGAAAGATGATAATGCTCTCTTTATATCCGACTCTTAATAATAATAATAATATATAAAAATATTAAACATGTTTTATAATATTTTGTTGCTTTTATTAAGCATCTCTTAATTTTTTAGTTTTCTATAATTTCTGTAATTAAAGACATTAAAATTATTGTGTGTTATCCAATTTAAGACCGAAAGAGGTGTTGACAACGATGTGTGTTGTCACCTGACTGATTCAACATTTATGGTGAACATGTCATAAGGATGACTTTAGATGGATGTGCCGGTGGAGTAACAGCGGCTGGTGGGAAAATCTCCAATTTAAGATTTGCAGATGATGCTACACTTATAGCAATAAATAAGCAAGAAGTATATAATCTCAATAAAGCTAATACAAAACTAATGGTGGTCGACAGATTCCACACTATTCAACTGACTAACATGTTACAGGAATACTAGATAGTAGATAGTTTTATCTATCTCAGGTCTAGTGTAACTAACGATGGTAACTGAGAAGCAGAAGTTCGGAGAGGTATTGGTACGGCAAAAAAGCGATGAGTCGCCTAACTAAAGTTTAGAAAGACAGACATATCTCTCAAATATCAAGATAATACGCTTGTATTCTCAATATTTATATTTACGGCAGAGACTTGGACTCCTCGCAGACGCGAGCACAAAAAAATTGATGCTTTTGAGATTTGGTGTTGGAGAAGAATGCTGCTCATACCTTGGACAGCTCATATGAAAAACGTTTTCATTGTAAATCAACTCGAGATTAAAAAAGGCTGTCCACAATATCTCCGCAACATATTCTGAAATTTTTCTGGAGAGAGATTAATTGTTTGGAGAGAATATTTGTTTCTGGAAACATTCCGGGGAGAAGATCAAGATAATGATGACCAGCTAGATGGTCCAAAAATTCAGCTGGAAACTCATTCTGCAAAGCTCTCAGAATATCTCAAAATAGAGACCAAGCGAAAAATTGTTAGGAATATTGAAAGAGATCACCATCCTTAGTAACGGGACAGAGAAAGAGAGAGAGAGAGAGAAAGAGAGAGAGAGAGAGAGAGAGAGAGAGGGAGAGATGAAACTATGCAGTTTCGTTCGGGAGTTGACATAATGAACTTAAAGAGTTTTCCGTTTGGGCCCGATACATCTAGTTGTGGAAGAATGATAGCAGCAGTGAATTACAAGCTGGCACCTAAATATTCGACTTGGCAGAAAACCAAGAGAGCAAAAAAGAAAAATAAAAAATCTTTGCCGATACTATAAATACAAGACTCTCCGTATGCAACGGAGAAATATAAGAATTGGTATATCAATAAAAATATCTATTTTCAATTAACCTAGTACCCGCCACTGCATCAAAAAACTGAACTTATTTCTTTATAAATTGTAAATGCCATGGTGATGACCGATGCCATTAGTATTTATAAAAATATCTATTCGAATATGCCTCTTCAGTTAAAATTTTGCTTTCAATTATTTCTACATATTCACAAAGCCAGCGGAAAGAGCCATAAATCAAGACTGAAGTAACGATTTTAATGTAAGTGGAGCGTATTCGTGTTTTGTCAGTTCTGTCATAAAAGGAGAAAAAGCGAAACTCTTTAATCAGTAAATGGCGTAGTAAAACTAGGGTATTAAACATTTAATAGTTGACATTATAAACCTGCCGTAAATTGTCTTATTTATAATAAAGATATTATATGTTATTATTCAACGAAAAAAGTATTTTCATTTTGGTAACTTTCAAGATAAATACAAATAAAAAACGACAAAGAATTAAGCTAACCGGTGGTAGCCAGGGTAAAATTTTAAAATTAAAAACTATTATATTATAATAAATGATAAAAATTAATGATAAATGATTATTCGAAAATATTTGACAAGCTGTATTTAAAAAATGAACAAAATTAATAATTATTTATTGTACAACACGATAAAATTGTATATTGTTCTGAAGCTATTTTCTTGTGGCATTTTAAATTAATTACTACTTAACTTGGAATAAGCCACAATTGAAGATAAAAATACGTTTATTGACGTTTCAATTTCCACTTCGGAAATTGTTCTCAAAATACAAACAGTAAATTAAACAAATTTTGTTTTTTGTTACATAGTGAAAAATTATAAAAAAAATAATCGAATAAACTATCTTATAAGTAAAGTCGTCCCAGGAGCGCAACTCAACAATATTGGTAATATTATTTTAAAGTCGTCTACTTTAAAATGCATAATGTATGTCTGAATTGTCAATATAAATGAGTCAGATAAAATTAAATTATTAGAAGAATATTTCACTATGTATAGTGTAAGTAAGAAATATTGTAGAAACTCTTTAAGAGCGGAACCCTTTGATCTAATATCTGATTACACTGACCCGACTGGTTCGCACAGACTTGAATTGGTCGGTGCGAAATATTTTAGTTTAGTTTAGTTGGGAAGCAGACTAGACTAGAGTGTAGGTGTGTTTGATGGAATTTAATTATTTTGAATAGTGATGTGGCGTCCCTGGGAGAATGTGGTTGAAAACATTGCTTTTAAAAATAATGATCATGTACAAAGTAACAGTGCCGGTGTGAATATAAATCCTGACAAAAAGGTACCTGTAAACAAGATTCGAATACATTTAAATGCTGAAACACAGCAAGTATGTTTGAATGTGTACAAAAATCTACATAAGAAATTCGGCTTCGATGAAAAACTGTTGGCACAAGCAACTTCCGATTTAACAGAAATTCCACTTTCAAGTATATACAAAATAGTTAAAAATGAACCCTATCATCGCAAAAAGCGATGTGACTACAAATGTTCAAGACCTATAGATGCTTCACTTATAAAACTATTGAAGACCACAATATACGATTGCTACAAAAGCAATGAAATACCTACAATAGAAATAATACGAAAGAAATTGAAAACAACCGGTTGGAATATGAAATGGTGTGATAAAACTCTTCAAAATTGGATAAAGAAAATGGGATTTAAATTTAAAACAATAAATAAACGTCAAGCAGTTATGGAAAGTCAAAGAATAGTCAACAGACGTAATATATATCTAGAACAAATTACAAAATATAGGCAAGAAAGTAGGCGAATTTACTATTTAGATGAAACTTGGTATGATACCCACGATACAGTTAAGAAAGGATGGACAGATGGTTCAAACATGTGCATATCAGAAATGCCTGCAAATAAAGGGTCGCGGCTAATTATTGTACATTGCGGAGGAAGTGAAGGTTGGGTTCCGAATGCTTTAAAATTATGTGGGAAGAAAATAGAAGATTGTAACGTTGACTACCACAAGAATATGGAAGCTGATATTTTTGAAGATTGGTTTGAAAACTCACTGATCTCAAACTTGGAGCCAAACAGTGTAATAGTGCTTGACAACGCTTCGTATCATTCCCGACAGCTCACTAAGATACCAAATTCATCTTCAAACAAAGCTGAACTGCAAAATTTTTTAATGGAAAATGATTTGTATTTCGAAGATTTTTATACAAAAAAACAACTCATTGAAGTTCTACACATAAAGAAATTTGAAAAATTATACGCCCTAGAGAATATTGCCGAAAAGCATGGACACACTATATTGAGACTTCCCCCCTATTTTTGTGTTTTCAATCCTATAGAGTTAATTTGGGGACAATTAAAACCAAGTATAAGGCGTGCAAATACATTTCCTAAATTTGACAAGAAGGTAATTGAGATAATTAAAAAAGAAGTATCTAATATTACCAAAGAAGACTGGCAGAAAAGAATCGCCAAAGTAATCAAAGTTGAAGAATATTATAAGAAGATTGGCCACTTCCACATTAATGGTGGAAATAAATTTATTATTGATTTGAATGATGATAGTGACGTAGAAAATTCGAAAGAAGGAGAAAATGAATTAAGTGTATAAGTAATCTATGTGACTCAGACAAATTGTTGCCTCCATATTTCTATCGCCCATCGAAAAAAGTGACGTTATAAATTCGAGTAGCCGCTGTCCAGGGACGTATCGAGATATTGGTTGTTTTACTGATACAAATTTATTGATGTAAGTATTAAATCATAAAATTATAATGTGTAATATGTATAGTCAAAGAGCAGGGAAATCTGATTTTGAAAATAAAACAAAAGGTTATATTTCATTGTTTTTTAAATGGTTAAAAGTGTAATGTCAAAAAATTATATATCTGTCACCTTGTCGGAAAAACAACAAACAAAAAAAACATGATTGCTAGCGGCAGCTTTAATAATGAAAAGAATCTCGTTTTAAACTGACTTGAACTTGAACTGTTTACTTACGTTAATTTTAGATTTAACTTGTGTGTTAAAGTCTTAACATATTATCCTTAATAATTCTTTATTCTTTTCATTACAATCAATAAAGAAGAATACTTCTCGTTATCTTGTTAGCTCCAAACCTCCTCATCGGCAATATAAAAACCAGTATTTAACGACCACAAAACGTTTAATTCCATTTTTCAGTTGAGCTACCTGTTCAAAAGATTGTTTTGCTAACCCAGATAAGTATCATATTTCTTCGATAATTTATTATAAAAACAACACGTTTAATGTGTCCACAAAGGGAGACCAGTAAGGTGTATTTAGTTTCGGAACTTGTAAATAGGCAATAAATCTTCAGTTTATTGCTTTTTATGTATTTTTTGCTTGCAAATATATCGAAAAAACTAGCTTAAACGCCACTATATAGCACGAAGAAAAGTTCGTTTTCGACGTTAAAAATCGTTGGTACGTTGCAGAAAGGTCGTTATGACGGTTAAAATCGTCACAAGCTGGGATATTTTCTCCTATAAATAGTGGACTAGAGTAACATTTCGACAGAACAGTTTCGATTCAAGTAACGAACAAATATCACGACCCTATAACCATACCCATCGCATTTCGTAATCGCCAGTCAAATTCACGCGAAATAATTAAGCGTCTCTTCGTGAAACAGCAGAACAAAAAGTAAACTTAAGATAAATACGTAGTATTTTTGTAACAAGTGCAATAAGAAAATGAAGTGATTTTAATTTACACGACCATTTTCATTACCAGTTCAACTTATAACTTGCTTTCGACGAAGAATTGTTTAATCCAAGTCCACAAACTTGACCAGTTCCAACGTCGTCTGGCTCTCTATTTATGTTGTAGAGAAGGGACAATTCACAACATTCTGTTTTTATAAAGTTCTTTTAGTAACAATAAAGATAAAAATAGCAACAGTAATTACAAAAGCTATTCTACATCACTCAATGCAAGCATGCTGTAAGAGGGATGGTCACTGTAATGTCTCAGCCGCTGCGCTATATATTAAAGCAGAACTATCAAAATATCCAAATCGTTCATTTGAAGTATTCTATTATATATATTACCGCTACTATAACAAAAAACAAAATTTGTTTAATTTACTGTTTGTATTTTGAGAACGATTTCCGAAGTGGAAATTGAAACGTCAATAAACGTATTTTATCTTTAATTGTGGCTTATTCTCAGTTAAATAGTAATTAAGATAAAATTGTACTTTATCTTCGAGAGGGTTTTTTAGCCTCGAGACGTCAGTCGAGACGCTAATTATGCTCGAGAAGATAATGCGGTTTTATCGTTGTGTGCAATACAACATTTTTTTCTATAGCAAGACTTCAAGTTCAGGTGAAAAATAGAATTTCAAAGAAAATTGTAATTTTTAGCACAAAAATCGCAATTGTGTTGCTCCGTTGCTAGGGATATGAATTACTCTGTCAACAAATATCAAACAAATGTTACAGAAAATCAATCCAGTACCTCGAATCAAGTGTTTAAGCAAACGAGTACAAGTTGTGATGTTTCAAAAATAGATATTTATCTAATAATGTTAATTGTAAAATTTCAGTTGTTTTTAATCCTTAATGTGTTTGAATTTGTAAATTTTATTGAATAAAAAAAAGTTAAAACCTTTTATCTACTCTTTCTGTTAAAGTGTCACTTTATCTACCCTTGCAACTAAAGTGATACTTTATCTACTCAAAACAGATGTTATAACAACACTTTAACATTAGATATGGAAAAAAATAATTTTTTGTTTTTCGATAGCCGTTACTGATGGGTTAAGAGCTGACAGGTATATAATATAAATAATATTTATAATTATTAAATCCGCAGTATTTCACAAAAAAAAATCAAATTTGTTGATTAATTTTGATAATTTGAACTTGAAAAAACATCAAACAACAAGAGTTAAAAAAACTGACTAGGATTAGATACAACTAGATATTAGACAAAAGTAGAAAGGACTATACAACATGATTATTAAATCAGTCGCCTAGATTCAAAACCCGATAAGTCCAGGTAAATGAGATTTGAGATAATGAAGGAAAACTCTTTTGGACATGTCGGGGTTTGCAGATGAATTTAATATTTTGAAAGAAAAGAAAATCGAAATCTATTAGAAAAATAAGTTTATTTACTCAACAACGCAAGATAACATTTATCCACTATATTATATTGCAAAGCTAACTGTTTATGCTTCGCAATTATCTTCCTCTTCGTTTGCCTCACTACCTTGTCCCTCCACTATAGCTTCGTGGAATACTTTTTTGAAAAAGACCAGTTCATCTCTATCATTCCATCCCTTTCCGTAGTGTTTCTCCAATAGCTTAGTAATACTTTTTTCTTATCTTCTTTAATCCTCAGTTTTGTAAAATGCCTCACCCCGTATAAGTAGTACTGTTTGTCCTCTTATAATGGTTACTCCCTTTGACGGTTGGAACTTAAAATTCCAATAGCTCTTTATTACTTTTTAAGTTTAAGCCTTCCAGTCCTTAATTGCAACACCAGTTCCAGCTCTGTAAACAGTGGCAAACTTTTTTATTAAATTTACATATTCATCAGGATGAACAATTACCGTGTGTTTTTTATAAATTCTTTCAATTTGTCCAAACACACGATCAGGGGGAATATAAGAATGCCCCACAATGGGAAACACTATCTCAATTTCCTTTATTTGTCTTGGAGCTTCAAACTGAAGCCAATAGCTCAGCATGGTGATGACTGTGGAATTTTTATTTAGTGCTCCACACCCATCGCAAATAAGCTGAAGAACACGTACATTATCCACAAAATTAAAATTTGAAAGGAAGTGGTGCAAGAACGATGATATTTCGTTTGAAGTCCTTTGTTCGTTTGATGGTCCAACGTAATATTTTCTGAAGTTAATTTACTTTTTGAAGATCCACAAACTACAGTTAGATGATAAAAAATAAGTTGCATACTGAAATAAGCCGACTGATCCGGATGTTTTGGTAGCGCCAAATTCTTCTGACAATCATATGAAAATGTGACCATGTCGTCTCTTTCTTCTTGAAGAAGTCTATAGAAACTTTCACTTCCTAATTTGTGGAGACGTTGTGCTTCCAGACTAGTTATTTTTGCTTCGCCAGTCTCGCCTTTTATGCTGGATTTATACTGTAAACATGTTTAACACAAATCTGTCTTCGGAGTTCCAAAGCCAACGTTAAAATTTTTGTTAAAATAATTCTTCTAAAGAAACATTCTTTGACTTTAAAGTCTCCGTTTTGGGTCATTTTGTCGTTGTATATTCTCCATAATTTTGAGATACTTAATTTAGCAGGCAAATAAATTCTGTTGAATGTTTTTGAACGGCAATAATGAGATTCCGCACATTTTAGGGACTCAATGAATTTTTTTTATAGATTGTTTTTACCTTCGTTTTTTTTGTCCATTTCGATCTCCGCCTCTTCTTTCGGTAGAAATAAGCGAATGTTTCTTGTAGTTTTTAATAATGTTTAAAATTCTATCTTTTTTAATTCTCAGAATACCTCTGAAAGCTCTTCGACATACAGGAACAATTAGGCTGTGACTTCTCTTTAATTTGTATGATAAAATACAAGATTTTGGTTTATTTTTGTTGGCTGTTCATTTCCTTTGTCGTGAGTCAATGTGGCGTAAAATGAACATGTCTTGTCCGCTTTTATCCTTATTTTGATAAAAAGCTGAATGAAAGTCTCTTACATCGTTCATGGATAGATGAGATGTACATTGAAATGGTTGATATGGCTTTTCCTTATTTTAACATTTGATTAATTGTTTATTCGTTGTATCCGTTGTTTACTGCTATTTGCTATATGTAACATGCTATGACAGGCTGCCAGTTTATGTTGTGTTGGATGGGATGATGAATTGTGTATAGTCGTGTGAAAGGTGTATAGTCGATGAATTGTGTATAGTCGTGAAAATATTAAATCAAAAACTACATAAGAAAGCCCTGAAATTAGTATTTCCACCACCAGAGAAAAAACCCAATACCTTCTGCTCGATTACATGTACAGGCAAAATATCAACAAATATAGCCAAACACATAAAAAAGAAAGGAATAACACCAGCTTTTCGAACAAATAACAACCTAGGCAAATATATCAAAAACAACAAGAGCCAAAATAAAAAAAACTTACACAGTGGTGTGTACAAACTTAAATGTGGCGACTGCCCAAAAACTTACATAGGTCAAACTGGTAGAAACTTTAATAAACGAATAGCAGAACATAAAAGGGCTTTTAATAGTATAAAAACATATTATACATACGCACTTCACCTTCTAAATCACAATCATTCTTTTAATGACGAATTTAAAATTCTTCACATTTAAAATAAAGGCCTTAAGCTATCCCCTTTAGAATCTATGGAAATCAACAAATTAAAAAACACAGATATAATTCTAAATGACCAACTTGAGACAAACATTTGTCCCCTCCTCCACCTATTTCATTAGAGGCTATAAAGTGTAAAGGCATGCCAAAAATAGATCACATGAGAAAGGCAATCAGCCGAAACCGCTGTAGTGATAAGAAGTTAAAATACATTTTGTGGACGTTTGAAAACAAAGTTTTCAGTGTTTTACTGTTACATAAAATGAATTTCCATCAAGTTACGGTCAAATCCATTTTTATTACTTTTTATATACAAATTACTTTTTATATGACTTGTAAGTTTATTACTCTTAAATTTGTTTAAAATACTTTACTTTGTCGTCATAGAAGAAACGTGAAATTTTACTATTTTTTAACCTTAATTTGTTAATAAATAATTAAGTTTAAAAAAAGAAACAGAAGTCCATACTACCTAACAAGATACTTTTTTTTTGCTTATTTCTCTGGCCTAATAGTACCGTAGTAGTAGGGGAAAGTGGGGGAACCGTGCGCGGTGGGGAACGGTGCGCACCATTAAAATTCAAATTACGCGGCATACTGAGAGTCCCCTCCCGAACAGGCTTAAGCGGGAACATGCACAGAGTCTCTGAAGCCATTAACTGCCACTGCAGTTGAGTTGTGTACTTAGTGAAAGGCGAAAGTGTGCATTTGAGGTTTTTGTTACTATTTTCCACTTGCACAAATTAAGACGGTGAGTCCGTAAATCTTAACTACTTGTTTTGAAATAATTATATTCTTAAAGAATATCATCTGCTGCATATATGCACACCATTTGGTTGCATTTAGATAAGTAATTTTTGTAGGATGATGTAATTACGTTTTTAAACCATAGTGGGGTAACCGTGCGCGAAAATGCGCACGGTTACCCACTAATCAATTAAATATGAAGCAATATTGTTATCGTTTTTGGGTACTAAAATCCGTCTTTTATTTTCAGATGCCACGAAATTACGTTCGAAAGACTGAAATCCATCAATATAGTGATGAATTGCTGGAGACTGCACTGAATGCAATTAGAAACGATGGGAGGAAAATACGAGAAGTTGGGAGGTCTTTTGGTATTCCTGAATCAACACTCAGAAAAAAGCTTTCTCTAAATCAACTAAAAATCCCCCATCTCGGTAGAAAGGCGATTTTTACAGCAGAAGTGGAAGCTGAATTAACCCACTATATTCTGACACTCGCAAAATTGTTTTACGGCGTAACGCCCCGACAACTGAGGCAGTTAGCGTTTAATTATGCTCAACAGAAAAATATTCCAAATAATTTCAATAAACAAACTCAGTTAGCAGGCAAAGATTGGTTGTATGGGTTTCTCAAGCGAAATCCTGAAATATCATTGAGACAGCCTGAGGGGACTAGTCTTAATCGAATTGCTGCATTTAATGCGGACGAGTTAAAACTTTTTTATTCAAATCTCGAGAAAGTTTTACAAAAATTTAAATTTGAAGCAAACAGGATATATAATATGGACGAGACGGGTGTAACCACTGTACAGAAGAAGTGCCCGAAGGTTTATGGACGTAAGGGTGTAAAAAAAGTAGGAGCTGCTATTTCAGGTGAAAGAGGGAGGACCATTACAGCCGTATTTTGCATGAGTGCCACAGGAAATTATATCGCGCCCATGCTGATATATCCCAGAAAGAGAATGGCTCCTGCGCTGCAGAAAAATGGGCCAACTGGTGCTAACTATAAATGTTCAAAAAATGGATGGATGAATTCTGAACTTTTTCTTGATTGGTTAATGCACTTCGAAAAACAGGCAAATCCCACTTTAAATGACCCGATTCTCCTTATCCTTGACAACCATTCAAGCCATATATCCATAGAGGCATACGATTTCTGTAAGTCAAATCATATTCATATGGTGTCCCTTCCGCCACATACTTCCCATCACCTTCAACCCCTTGACCTATCCTTCTTTGGTCCTTTAAAAAATGCGCTATACAGGGAGTATGATATTTATTTAACTACAACAGGCCATGAAAAGATCACTGAATATGACGTAGCTGAGCTGTTAAATAAAGCGTTCGTAAAAGTCGCATCGATGGAGAAAGCAGTTTCGGGATTTCGTTCTGCTGGAATAAGGCCATTTGACCCTAACAAATTCAACGAAGATGATTTCGCTCCGGCCAACGAAATGAGACAGTTTGTAGTAGAAGGTTCTCCCGAACGTAGCGCTAATTTATTAACACTTGCATCTCAGCCAAATCTACAAAAAATTCCTAATCCGGCAACACCCGAACCTAGTGAAAATTCAGACGGTGAAGATAGACAGACAGCTCATATGCCAAAACAACAGCAGCAGGATCTACCTATTCAAGGTCATCTACCATGTACATCTACCGCTGAACAAGATCATCTACCATCTACATCTAAGTCTGGACACAACCATCTACCATCGACATCTACATTAAATAATTCATTCTTCCAATTTGCACCTATTCCAAGGAGAAAAGAAAAAGGAAGAGTAAAAACAGTGTCTCGTTCGAAACAACACTCTGAAATATTGACTAGCACACCCCTAAAAGAACGATTAGAACAAGCTCAAGCAAAGAAAAGGGAAAAAGACGTGAAAAAAAACATGAAATTAAAAAGTGTCAAAACATTAGGAAAGAACAATATTAAGAAAGATAATAAGAAAATGAAGAGGGCTCCAACACCTGAACTTGATGCACAAGAACGTGACGAGGAAGATGAAATCGAGAATGCTTATTTCTCGATCCCACCTCACTCCTTCTACGGAACCACTACAAGAAAAATAACGGCAAAAGAGAATGTTGCAAAAAAAGTAAAAAAACGCATATGTCAGTCTCCGGAAATTAAAAGAGGGAGAAATAAGAAACCAGCAACGCCTGAATCATCAGAGGTATCTGACATAGACGATAGTGACATTTGTGACGATGATGAAGTAGACGATATCAACCCCAACTATGTTCCATTTGATGCAGAACCTGACGTGCGGACTGAATTATGTGGCATATGTGGAGAACATGGAAAAAGCGAACTATGGTACCGGTGTGTTGCATGTGGCTTATGGAACCACGCGGCATGTACCGGTAAAGATGCCCCCGAACAATACATTTGCGACTTTTGTCAAGGTTAAACAGATACCTACTTAACATTATAGGTATATAATCACTCGTACAATAAATATTTGTTCTTGCATGTGAATTTGTTTTTATACCACTGTATTATTAGGTACTTGTATATTCCAAACTACTGCGCACTGTTCCCCACCCTGTGCGCACAGTTACCCCATGGGGTGGGGAACGGTGCGCAAATGCAATTTTTTACTTTTTCTAATTATATATGATTATGTTAAGAAATTCAATATCTATTATAGTGCATACTGAAAGTAGAATAATTAGGGTATCAGATAACGTTTTTATTTTATTTTTTATGTTTAAGAGTTGACCACCACAACGATTCTCGCTTAGGTGCGCACCATTCCCCCACCTTCCCCTACCTTATAACACACTTATATAATTACATAAAAATATCATATTTTTAATATAAAAGTTAAAATAAATGAGCAAGAAGACTGTTTTATTTTATAATCACTATAGTTTTTTATACTTGTTTAATTACACTAAAAAACAGAGTGAAATGTAGGACAATCCGATTCATTGCAGTCATGGCCGAGTGGTTAAGGCGTCTGACTCGAAATCAGATTCCCTCTGGGAGCGTAGGTTCGAATCCTACTGGCTGCGAAAATTTTATTTAATATTAATAGCATTTCTTATTTATAATAAAATAACATATTAAAAAATAAACAGCCTTGCAGTGTTGAACTTCATCTTTTAAAGGTTTAATTAGGGGTTACTCAAATTTTTGCTTAGTATTATACTAAAATATACTCAATGTTCTATTGATTAGTTTTATATTAAAATTATATAAATCGGCTAGTTTACTTCAATAGAAATTATGCAAATTATTTTTATATCCAAACCCAATACAGACTATATTTTGTAATTATTGTCTGCGACTAACGAACATAATATATTGCCGTTTATATTAGGTATAGTATTTAAAAGGGTTTTCCTTAAACGACTGAAGATAATTTTACACGACCATGGGGTCCTACTCTCTAAAAAGAGTTATTAGTAAAACATGTTGAATAGCATTTTCATATTAATACTTTGGACCAGATTTCTATATCAACAGATATTAAATATGGCTGTTTACTTGTTTTAAGTCAATCGGAAGAGTCCATTTACGCGACGATGGCAGTCCGTTATAAAACATGTAAACTACTGCCGCTTCTCGCATTTCGACCGCCATCGTTTTCTGTCCATCCATCTTCTTTGATGACTCTGTCTTTCATTATGTGCTGTACATTTTCTTCCCAAGCAACTGAAGACCTTCCCCTTCTTCTCCTTTTTGTAGTATATAACTTAAAGTTTTCTTTAGCCATCTATCTTCATTCATTCGCTTCACGTGACCATACCAAATTATTTGTCCTTCATCTAATATCTTTATTCCTGATATGACCTTTTCTGGATACACCACACGCTTTCCTTAGAAAATCAATTTCTACTATTTCTATTCTTTTTCTATATTTTTTCGTGATCTGCCAAACTTCTGCCCCATAAGTCATAATAGGCTCTACCAAAGTTCGACATATTGTCAATTTCGTTTCTTGTCTAATATCTTTAGACCATAGTGGAGAGTTTAAAATGTTCACCGCTTTTTTTCCCTGCTGCGTTCTGTTTTTGATGTCTCTTCTGGTAGTGGCTTCTTTAGATATTATAGATCCGAGATATTTATATTCATTGTATGTTTTTGTGTTTCTAATTTCTAACTCTGGATCTTCTTCGTCATCTCCTATTTAAAGATACTCTGTCTTTGACATATTAGTATTGAGGCCCCATTTTTCATATTCTTGCTTTAGTTTTCTAAGTTTGTAGCCCATGTATTTCTTATAATTCGCTACGACTATTTGATCATCTGCGAAAAATAAAGTTGTTTGACATCTACCACCGTCTATGTCTATACTGGATACTTGTTTCCTTCACTGCTCTAGCGATGATTGGATATATATATATATATATATATCCAATATATATATATATATATATATATATATATATATATATATATATATATATATTAAATAACGTCTGAGATAGACAACATTCTTGTTTAAGCCCCTTTGTAATTGGAAATAATTCAGATATAAAGTTTCCTGCTTTAACGATACTTTTTTGTATATATTTGCGATAGTATCCACATACTCTCTACTAAAACCTACTTTCGTCAACGTTTAGAATAATTTTTTAAAATTTACCGTATCATATGCCTTCTCTAAATCTACAAACAATAGGTGGGTACATAGATTTCTTGCCTTCCATTTTTCGATTACCTGCTGCAGAACAAATATACCATCAGTGCACGATCTTTCTGCACCAAATCCTTTTTGTTCTTCTATGTCTTTGTATTTTGATTCTATTCTTTCTTTTATTATTCGACCGTAGAACCTCTCCACTAAGCTGATTATTCCCCCACTAAACAGTTAGTCCCCTATAATTAGAGCATTTACTTTTATCTCTTTTCTTAATTATTGAGCTGATGTATCCAACATTCCAATCATCAGGGATATTTTGTCCTTTTAAGCATATGTTAAATAGTTGAACCAACATCTAAAACAATATTTTTGGTCAATACTTTACCAACTCAATTGGGACGTCTCCAGGTCCTGCTGCTTTACCGTTTGTCGATATTTTGAGGGCATCGCTTAACGCTTCGGTTGTTATCTCAATTATTTGTGTATGTTCTGATATTTCGTCCATTTCGATCTCTTGGAATTTACATCTATTCTCTGTGAGTAAGACCTCATAATGGTGTTCCCACTGTTTTATATCTATTAACTGTAAGTTAGATTTTTCCTTTTCCTCCCTCGTTAAGCGATATTTGTTTGACTTACCTCGTTTTCCACAAATAAGCATACGACTTACCCCTTTTGTAATTGAACCCCATAATTATTGGGGTAACATAACACAGGGGATAATCGAAAATTTTATTAGAAGCTTATTTAAGTGTAACCTATATTTACGTACTAAAAACATTAAACATTAAATACCTAAGAATACAAATCTAGCCAAAACTTCATTAAAGACCTATGCATACTATGTATACTTCAAACTTTTATACGTCATCAGATGTTGATGAATTTGGGAGCACATCAGCTAAGTATTTATGTGTGGGTAGATTTTTGTAAAAGTCCCACAGTGATTATAAGGTACGGCAGTAAGTCCATCAGGTGCTTTTTCTTTTCTATCGTTATAGGCACAGGCTTGTTATACGCCTCCTTGTGTTTTGTAGCCGCTTTTCCACCCTTTCCTTAATCTATGGTCTTAAAAGGTTATTCGTTGTCAAAAAACAACTTGTATTGAAACTGTTTATATTTTTCATACCATATGCCACGAAACAATCTTCAGTTTATTTTAATATTCTGGTTATCAGTTTTCGGTTATCTAGTACGGAATTAATTAAGTCACCAAAATTAAGAAACGCAAGGCGCTGCATTTCTGTAACTAAAAATTAATGTTTTTTCCCAACTTGGCGAATTAGTTAAGCCCAATTATGTAAAGTTTGTATTTGACTACTCATTTTTTTTTCTATTAAACTATGAACCGTATCGAACTTCATATGTGTATTGCCTGGCATTAAAAACTTATTGTCAATAATTTTTAAATTATTGACAATATATTACAACTTGCTGTTATAAAACTGTTTTTTTTTCTGGTTAGGACGGCAGTCCGAATACATTATTAGGTGTTCGGCTTTAGGATCTAAATCTTTTGCTAAAGATTCACGCCCCGTTTTGCTAAAGATTCGTGCCATAAATAGCAGTGAGCTTGTCACACAGTCCACAACTTCCTCTTGTATAACGACTCACTGCTCTGGCATGCGTTTCTAAAGATCAAAAGTAACAATTTTCATTTTAGCATAATCATTAGTTAAAAATTGATCTTCTTCTTTGCTTTTATATTCTCGGCCAACTTGTAAATGGTGTTTAACTCTTCTTTCAGTTATAGTATATCATCCTTATTCCTGCACAATATTAATTTTCATTTTTAAATGGTCAAATGTACCGCGTGTGTCTTTCTAAGGTTTCTTTATACTGATGTTCAAGATGTAAAATCTTTTTTTGTATATTTTACAATTAATAAAACTATCTAACATATCTTCTTGTAAGTTTCATAAATAGCGGTGAGTGTGTAGTGTAAACGTTAATATTTCCTCGATGGCTGCCTTCTTGTAAAGTGATATCCTCATTAGTCTAATGTCATTATGTCTGATATTTAAGATCATTTTTTCACTGCTGTAACTTCTATGAATTGTTTACTCATATATTATAAGTTTTCATAAAACAGTCCTTGAAAATAACAGAACGAACACCATGAACAGGAAAATGATAAATTATAGTATGCTGTCAGTATCGTTGTTTATTTATGTCAGAACACCTAATTCGCATAGAACTCTTCTCTTTAACATCCATGAGAGCAGCTATATATTATATCCTACGAAATTTTCGTAGGTTAGAAAATCTTTCCATTTTTAAAATAATTTGAAAAGTTGCATGCGAATATCATCCTTTATTTTTCTCTTGTACTTATTACGACATAATTTCAGGTCTTGCATAGTTTTTTCTTTAATCTCTTTTTAAATTCTTGTAACATACAAATTACCAAAATTTCGTTTTTCTCGTCTCTCCTGTCTTATTTTTCTTGTTCCTTTGTTCGCGCGTTTTTTATCTTTCTCGCGGATTTTGCCGTCTAAGTTATATTGGTCTATTGAAGTATTATTTATATCTTCTTCTAAATTGGCTATTCGCTTTTATTGGCGTATCCATATCGCTGTCATTGGCAAAGCTAACATATTTTTCATACAGCGCAGAGACAAAATTTGTATCTCCAATACTATCTGATGATAAATGTAATATATATTGAATTTTACCAGAATTTTACTACATATTTTGTATGTCTACTTGTACCTACTTTCAATATAATTATTTATTACTTACCAGAAAAAAGTATTTCTGCATTGATTTAATCCCTTCCAAGTGATTATCAATATTAGAAGATCTTTTATTGCGATTTTCTAATAAAGTTTCCTTATCTGACGAATACATACGAATATTCTCTGGTGAATCTGTAAGACCTAATCACATCTATTTTATTTATTCCATGTAAAATATATACAGAAACAATTCGAGAATTGTACATAAAAATATTGTAAAACTAGTTATAGAAAATAAGTTATATTTTTACTACCATCGGCATTATACAGATATTAAGAAATATTCAGAATTTGTTTTTCTGTGGACGTTTTTTAATTTTCAGTTATTATATTGTTAATGCTAAATTTAAAAAAAAAAACCTTTTTATTTTGCAATAATAATCACAACTATGACATGTGCTGCATACTAATTTATAGGTTATGTGTGTTAAGTTTGTTACTTCTTACATTAAAATCTAACCGCGAATAAGGGGACAAGTCAAGTTGTCTCATCATTCACTACGAGAAATACTGTTATACGCAGTGCCAAAAGAAAAATATGGAAACATATCCCTTTTTACACTAAAAATTTTATCTACTGTTTTGGAAGTGTCTCTTTTGGAACAAGAAAGCAACTCAACTGTATTGACCGCAACTCAAAATAGTCTTGAAGTGGTCAAGGAAAACCATTTTCCTAAGTTCTGGAGCCAAGATATTCTCCTTCTTTCTGATCTCCTCTTTGCGTAGATCTTTCCCTGTAATATAAGTGGCATAACCTATCCTAGTTATTCTCGGAAAAATATGACAATCATATGGAAATTTCGTATAGGACATACCCATCTAAATGTCAGCCTTGTAATACTACTTTCCGAATTAGACATATTCTTATCAAATCTCCTTTTTAGGCCAAAATATGCTAATAGCTCGGTATTAGTATTACCTTTAAAGAGGTCCTAAAAAGCACAGACCAAATCAACAAGGTGATCAAATTTGTCGAGAAAAGTCAACTGCCAAACAAAATATAAATGTTAGGTTATGATTTTTGTTTCCTTGTGATAAATGTTAACTATATTATTCTGTTATTTATATTATATTACCATATAAATCGTAAATTATTGTAACTCATGGTAATCACCATAGATGTAACATATACGTTAATTTAAATAAAACAAAATATCTTGTATAAATAAAAAAGAGCCTGTGTAAAGTGTAAATAAACGTTAAAAGAGAAAGGTTAATAAAATCCGGCAGGAAGATGTAGAAAAATCTATAAAAAAGTAAGGTATAGAGTATAATAGTTGAAATAACAGAAATTGATAATGCCTTGGAAAAAGAAATTTCTAACCTTTTAACCAGTCTATTTTTTTATTTGAATTATTAACGTGTCTCGACGACCGACGGCGACGATGTCGTTGACAGGATGACAGTATAGTACAATCATCGAGCAAAAAGACAAAAGAGGGAATGTAAAGGTAGTGGGGGCAAAAATATTGTTAGACAGGAAGTGCCATCTTGAGGGGCCAAACTAAACAAGGAAATAAAGTCTTTCCTTGTTTAAGAAATCAAATTTAGTTGGGTTATGTTATTATTTGTCCCAACTGTCACATGAAATTTTATTTATATTGAAGTTGTTTAACAATTGTTTCACATTTTAGAATGTTATCGTTAATATTGAATTAAAACTTTCTTGTCTAACCCTGCATCACTCGCGCTATGAGTATTTCTCTCACACCTACCAGTAAAATGCAAATTTTATTAACGGTAAATCACGCATACTGCTACCCCCACTTCTAGCTGAGTTTCTAAGGGTCTTCGTTGTTACGCTTGAGCGCATGCAATATTTAGTGCATGTTGGTAATAGATATCGGGCACTTGTCGATCGTGTGCAGATCTCTGTGAGAATTTCTCTCATCGCGCAAGTTCTAACGTAGTATATTTTCTTAAGGTTGAATAAAGTTTTGGTAAGTAAATTTAAGATTTTTTTATACATAACTACTTTATTTGCTTTTTAAATAAGGTCAAGGTGTTCTATTATTGTGGTATTGTTATTTTAGATAGTAAACAATGAGTAGAGGACTGACGCTTGCAGAATTAGGGCGAATTCGATATGAAGAGGCACAAAGAGAAGGTATGTCAGCTAACATACCATGGAGTGGGCAAGAGGAATGTCAAAATCAAGAAATTATGGAAGATGGCGGACGAGTGGATGTTGAAAGTGACGCTTCCAGTGAACATAGTATGCATAATACCGATTCCGAACAATCTGATGTAGAAGTTGAAAATTTTGTTTATGAAGTTGACGATAATCCCGCATATACATCAAAACATCATTTCACTGGTAAAGACAAAAAAACTCACTGGATGGCTTATCCTCCACGACCTAACGTAAGAGTGCCTACAAAAAATATTGTTAGTCATCTTCCCGGAGTAAAAAATATTGCAAAAGATGCAAATACTGTCGAAGCATGCTGGGAATTATATATTACAAAAGAAATGGTTGAAGAAATCGTACAATGCACAAATATCTATCTAGCAAAAATACGAGGTAACTATACGAGAGAAAGAGATTGCCGTGACACAGACGCTACAGAAATATATGCTTTTATCGGCCTCCTATACATGGCTGGGGTACGAAAGGCTCAATATCTAAATACTAAAGAACTTTGGGCTGATTCAATATTTGCTCCTGCTTGCTTTAGACTAACGATGTCACGAGAACGATTTCATATTTTAGGAAGAGCACTAAGATTTGACAATATCAATGACCGAAACGAAAGAAAAAAATACGATAATTTGGCTCCCATTCGAAACATATTTGAACAGTTTGTGTCCAAGTGTCAAGAAAACTACCAAGTTGGAGAGTATTGTACAGTGGATGAAATGTTGGAAAGCTTTAGAGGGCGATGTAAATTTCGGCAATATATAGCCAACAAGCCGGCCAAATACGGCATTAAAATATATGCCTTAGTTGACTCAAGGATGTTTTATACCTGCAATATGGAGATATATGCAGGAAAACAGCCAGTTGGCCCTTTTTATCTAGACAACTCTGCATCTGCTGTTGTTATGCGTATAGCAAATCCCATATTAAACACAGGTAGAAATATAACTATGGACAATTATTTCACGTCAGTGCCGTTAGCCAAACAATTACTTGATAGGAAAACTACACTTGTTGGTACCCTAAGGAAAAACAAGAGGGAAATTCCGCCAATATTTATAAATGTGAAAAGACCTGTACCTAGTAGCATGTTTGGTTTCCGAAAGAATACTGTATTATTATCGTATAAACCCAAACCTCAGAAAAACGTATTGATGTTATCTACATTTCATTCTGGGGACTACATCGATCCTGAATCTGGCGAACTGGAAAAACCTGAGATCATTACATTTTATAACCTAACAAAAGGAGGTGTCGATGTGGTTGATGAATTAAAATCAACTTATTCTGTTTCCAGATATTGTTGCCGATGGCCACTTAGAATTTTTTTTACAATTTTGGACGTTGCTGCTATTAATTCCAATATTGTATATAAAAGTAATACCGAAGTTATTGAAGAACGTAGAATTTATCTCAATCATCTGGCCGAAGCTTTGATTAAACCTCTGTTGATTCGTCGTTCATCGATCAGGTCTTTGCCAATTAATATTCGAAGCATGCTAAGGGAATATTTAAATATGCCTCAGATTGAACAGAACAGAGAATCTGTTCCAGATTTCTGTGGATTTTGTCCAAGAAGAAAGAACAGGAAGTCAAAAAAACGATGTGTTAGCTGCAATGTTGCCATTTGCACGGAGCATACCACCTTCACATGTCCAACGTGTTCTGGCGTAAACGATAATAGTGGTACTTCAGATGATTAAATTTTTGATTAATATTATGTTTATTTTATCTGATTTAAGGATAACATTAATTTAAAGATAGATGTAAAATAAAATATACAGGGTATTTTTTTTTAGTTCTTAGCATTGTATAAGTTTTCTTTTTAGTATTTTTAATGTACTTATAACTCTATTTTTGGCATTTATTTTAAATAAACCCTTTTATTATTACCAATAGTTTTGTTTCATTTGCATAAAAAAAAATAAAAACAGTTACACCGAACAAAATCTTGAAGGGTTCGTCGTGTGAGAGAAATTCTCACGCGCGAGTTCTCGCGTAATTTTTTAAGGCGCGAGTGATGCAGAAGATACATTCTCAAAACTATTTTATAGCTAAGTGTCAGAAAATTTAAATTTGGCGCATTCGCATTTCCGAATATGTCCGCCATGAGCGGCCACTTTTTTTGGTCTCCTAACGATTAGATTCCCTCTTTTGTCTTTTTGCTCGACGAGTACAATATAAGGTATTAAAAATACAGTTTTACATTTGACAGTACACAATACATAATACACAATACTTCTTTTTACAAATTTAACCGTTATACATAATTACACTTTAGAGTTTATAAAGCACTTGAATGTCTCTTAAATATTTAAAGACTCTTGCATTCTCAGTTTCATTCAACATTTCTTGTATATTATCTTCTAACTGATGTTGTGATCTTTTAGCAGAAAGATGTGGACATTATTTAACGAAATGCTTGACGTTTAGGACTACTGCAATATCCGCGTACAGGTGGACCGGTAGATGCCATGACAAAGTCATGTGTAAGTCGAGTGTTTTCAATCCTTAATCTTTTTAGAATAACCTTGTGTCTTCTGGGCATAGCTGGTAGCTCTAAGGAATGTATAGCTGGTTGTATATCGTGTAAATGACTCGGAGTTGTGTTCTAATTAGCTTGTCATCTGTCATATATACGCTTTTTGAACATTTGTTTAATATCATTTTGCAGCTGAATATTTGATATAGGTTTACCCAAAGTGGAAGCGTCTTTTGCGGCTATATCTGCACCCTTATTTTCTACCTACAAGACCTATATGTGAAGGTACCCAGACAATAGTTACAATTATTACATGGTCCGTAAGTTTATTATATGCCATGTATTAAATTTACCAAAGTATGATCTGGGAATATGTTTTAAATTACTTTGTATTGATGATACAGTCTGTGCAATTCGCTACATTGTGGTCAGTTGGTGCCAACATACGAAAAGCCACGGCGATACCATATAGTTCTCCAGTGTATACACTACAAATGGCGGGAAGTTTGATTAGTTTTGTAGTATCGAAAGATAAAACAACAGCACTGCCCACCCCTACATGATTTTTAGAGGCATCTGTATAAAGAACTTTATGAAACAGATTTGAATTGATTAGATCTAGGACTGATTGTTTAATTATAGCTTTAGGAGTTTCATGTTTATTAAAAGGGCAAAGGGGGATATTGACATTCGTGAAGTTGCTTATATCAGGATGAAGAGATATGAAAGGTTGAAGTTGCAGCAAAATCGAAACCATCGAGAAGAGAATTTAGTATACAAGGGAGAGGTTGGCAGCTCTAGTAGTCTTAAGAATAATGAATAAGATTATTTGGTTAAATAAGTAGTTTGTAGACTAGATTTTGTGAATTGCATATTACCAAAGAATATGTTGTCTGCTTTACTAGAGTGACGATTCGTTAGCTTCACAGTACATGCTTTGAGCTAGGCTAGATCTAAAGACACCTAAGCAGATGCTAAGATCCGTATTTTGTACGGAGTCAAACGCTTTCAGACGTTACTTGGAAGCACACATATAGACAAAATACCATGGTATATTTTGGAGCAAATACTGGGTCTGTAAACTGTAAACGATACCTCTTCGTCAGATTTTATAGGAAATGTGCTGGACTTTGTAGGATATTAATAATGTTTAGCAGTTACCTTTCGTTTTCAATATATGTGTGTATTTCAAGTAAGTCTGAAGTCGAAGATCAGTCCTAAGACTTTATGATGATCAATAACGTCTAGCAATACTCCTTTGTTTATCAAAATTGGATTTCCTTTTGTCGTGTTTCTGCTAAATTCGTTTTAATTAAAATACGTATAATAGGGTATTTTTTAATTGGGTAAAAAATAAATGCATGCATAAACAAATCCATTGTCACTAATAAGTTTGAAAAGCGTTAGATAAGAGCAGCAATAAAAATAATTTTTAAACAATTCCAAAACAATAAAAACAATTCCAAAACTTTATTCAGAGAGTCACCAGTTTCCTGGATCTACATAGAAATTTAAGTTATGTCAGTTGTTTAAGTTCTCAATTATTACATTTTATTTTTAGTCTTAGAGCTAGAAAGAAAATCATAAAATATTAAAAAAAATTGCTTAATACTTTAAAATTTTGAAATTAAATCCAAAATTTAAAAGGGCTTATAAATATTTTCTTGTGATTCCTAATTTACTTGGATTTAAGTCCATGTTTGTACTGTACTACCTTTCTTCGGACGTTTTATTTTATTGTTTTTTATTCGATGGCTATTTTTTCTCAAAGATTTGTATTTTGTTATTTTAGTCCAGGATGTGACGGTCAAAATGGTAGAAAACCTCGAAACTTTTTTATATGCGTCAATTTGCTTGAAATCTTAACAGTAGTTAGAAAATAACTCTACTCTGCTCTACTCTAGGCCAATATGGGCTTTTCCTCTATAGATGGTTACCATCCCAACTCGGGAATGGAAAAACTGTGCGAATTAATGGAATCATAGTCTGTTTTAATGAAAAAATAGTTTATTTAAAACAAAATTATATTTTAAGAGAAATATAAAGGTGAACTTGCATAACTTACTGTAAAATATGTCCCGCTTTGGCTGCAATTACTGCTTGTGACCTCGGAAACCTTTTTTGGATGGTGTTAGAAAGGTCACCAATGGAGAAACTGCGGACGGCAGCAAGATGGTTGGTGGAGAGCGAGTCGTGGGTTCGAAACTAGCTTTTGGAACCGGGATTCGGTCCAACGTATGAAATAAGTAAAGATAGAACAAGATAAGATATATTAGAAAAGATACAGAAATAAACAAAAAGATGATGGGTAAAATTACCAAAGATACGATAAGATAGAAACAAAACGCCACTCAATTTTTTGGGGTTTAAGGAGAAAATTAAGAAACCTTAGATAAGAAAATAGGTAAGGAAAGATATTTAGGTTCAGAGATACCCAAGCAAAGATACCAATAGTTAATTATTAAATAAATTTGGTCAACACACTATATAAACAAATAATAAATATATTAGGTATTACACTTACTTACCTACGAAACTTAATCAGTCTGATCTTTCTACTGGTCAAAGGTATAGTAATATTTAAAGGTAAAAAGCAAATATTCAGTGTTATGGTTATATATCAGGAAATTTATTAGCAGTCGAAAAATTAAATGCGTAAATAAAATAAAAACAATATATTCAACAACACAATGATATCGGTAGCTGAATGTACACACATGATAAAAATTCACCATCAATTATGAAATGATGGTATACATATGAAAATAAGCAGTAATATGAATAATAAGTACTTTTACAAATACAACAATATAATAATACACAGGTTCAATTATCAGCGAAGAAAGTCTAATGGTAAGTAAGAAAAAAAATTCAACCAAAGTTGATTAATGAAAGTCTTTCTTTGCTGTGTAATGGGCATATCTCGAGATATTGGTTAAATTTACAAAAATACAAAAGTTACATGAATAAAAATGTAACCAAACAATGAAAGCAGTCATTCTTTTTGATAGGAATTGTAGTTGCTTGTCGCCATAACATTGAGAACTGATTTTGAGACCAGATCTTATTTTATACCAGTTTGAGATGTGTGTCTGGATGAAGATTTTTTAAGAATATTGATGAGATATCGTCAGGACCGGCGGCTGAGTTTTTTAGTGAAGAAATCGCTTCGTTTAATTCTAGGAGATTAAATGGAAGATTTATAGAGCTAGTATCACAAAATATTTTAGGGCTGGATCTGTTGGTATCTGAGTTATTTTGAAGATTCGGAATGTTTGATTTATCTGAAAAGTGTTGCTGTTGGTTTCTTTTGACTTCTTCTTCTTCTTAAAGTGCCCTCTTCTCAATGGAGGTTGGCTACTACAATTTTAAACTCTTCTCTATCTTCAGCTGTTTTTATTAGCTGTTCAAAATTTAGCCCTGTCCATTGTCGGATGTTTCTGAGCAATGATAGTCTTTTCCTTCCTAGGCCTCTCTTTCCCTCGATTTTTCCTTTCACTATAAGTTGGGCATATTGGTACTTATTATTTCTCAGTATGTGGCCTAGGTATGATGTTTTTCTTACTTTAACTGTGTTAAAAAGTTCTCTTTCCTTGCCTATTCTATGCAGCACTTCTTGGTTTGAGGTATGCGATGTCCATGAAATTTTGAGTATTCTCTGGTAGATCCACATTTCAAAGGCCTCCAATTTATTTACGGTTGATGTTTTAAGGGTCCACGTTTCCACTGCATATAGAAGAGTCGACCAGACGTAGCATTTTGATAAACGTAGTCGAATTTTGAGTTTTTATTCGAGAATCACAAAGCAGTTTTTTTATTTTTTCAAAAGATTTTCTAGCCTGTTCTATTCTCGATCTTATTTCTTGATCAGGATTTAGGCTGCTATCGATCCAACATCCCAGGTACTTAAATCTATCGACCTGTTCTAAGATGTGCCCATTTATTGTGCAAGGTTGAGGTACGTTTTGGTTTTTTCGGATTGACATCACTTTGGTTTTTTTAATGTTTATTTTCATACCCTTCTTTTGACTGGATATCTGAAAAGTGAGAGGCAAATATATTTGCAATATGTTGATCATCGGTAACTGTTTGATCCTGCAGGGAGATGGCCGCAATTTTGCTGGATGTATTATGACCTTTCATATGTCTTATCTTTGACCACATTTGTGAGGGTGAGGTATCTTTTATAATTGAACTAACGTATTGATTCCATGAGGCTTTCTTACTTTCTTTTAAAATACGCCTAGAGTTGGCCCTAAGTTTATTAAAATTTATTAAATCCGTGGTAGTACGGGTTTTTCGGAATTTATTTAATGCCTTTTTGCATTCTTTGACCGACATTTTTTACGACTCATTCCACGACGGAACAGGTTTCTTGGAAAGACGAATCGCGCATTTACCAATACATTCCTCAGCAGATTAAGTTAAACAGGTATTAAATAGTTTTACATATGTATCTATATCATTAGAGAAATTAGAAATTTATATCAGGGAGTAAAAAATGAAAAAAGAGGATACCAACAGAAAACAATATTTTACAAAGATAAAGAGGGAAACGCCATAAGTGGAGAAAATGAAATAGCCGCTAGATGGAAAGAATACTTCGATGAATTGCTAAATGACGAAAACAGGATATAACAGCCACAGCCTATCAGAACGGAGAAACATAGGAACCAAATAAATGAGACAGAAGAAACACCCCCTACCAGAAACGAGATAAAGGAAATAATAAAGAAATTAAAACATAACAAGAGTCCAGGAAGTGATAATATAACTGCAGAGATGTTCAAATATGGAGGGAAAACGCTAGAGGAGTAAATGTTCAAATTAATAAAGGAGATTTGGATTAAAGAACAACTACCACAAGAATGGACAGATGCAATTATATGCCCACTTTATAAGAAAGGCGATAGGACAGATTGTCAAAATTACAGGGGGATATTACTATTGAATACTGCATACAAAATTTTTTCAGCGTGTATAAAGGACAAATTGGCAGGAGTGATAGAAAACATTGTCGGCGAGTACCAATGTGGCTTCAGACCTGGTAGAAGTACAACAGATCAGATATTTACGCTCAGAGAATTGCAAGCAGAAAGTTACCAACACAATCTGCCGACAAGGGTCCTCTTCATTGATTTCAAACAAGCGTACGATATAATAAAACGGAACCAAATGAGCAAAGCACTAGAAAAATTGAGTATCAGTAGAAAACTTATAAGAATGATACAAATAACGTTGTCCAAGACTGAGAGTAGAGTTAAAATAAATAATATAATGTCGGAAAAATTTGAAGTTAGTGAAGGAGTAAGGCAAGGAGATCCCCTATCATCGATACTATTCAGCTTGTGTTTGGAGAAGGTCATACGAGATGCCAATGTCAACAGAGAGGGATTGTTATACCAAAGAAAGCACCAATGTCTAGCCTTTGCTGAAGATGTAGTAATACTGGCACGTAGCAAATGGGAGCTACAAGAAGTAGTAAAGAGGCTAGATAGAGAGGCAAAGAAAATAGGCTTAGCCATCAACGAAAGTAAGACAAAATACATGGAATGGATAGATGACAGTGAACAAAAAGGAGGAAATCTAAAAATAGAAGTAGAGGGTTAAAAAGCATATACATTTGAAGCAGTGAAAAGATTTACATACCTGGGATCGATGTTCACATGCAAACCAAATATTAGACAGGAGCCCCAATCAAGAATAATGGCACGAAACCGATGCGTGTACTCATTAAACAGGCTATTAAAAAGTAAACAGATATCTAGTAATGCCAAAATAAGGATTTACAAAACAGTTATACAACCAGTGGTAACCTACGCCAGTGAAGTGTGGACACTGAACAAAGGCGAAACAGGTATGCTCGAAATATGGGAAAGGAAGGTTTTGAGAAAGATATTTGGAGGCAAAATAGTGGACAATACATGGAAAAGAAGAACAAATTAAGAATTAGAAGATATGTACAAGAATCCTAGTATAGTGGGAGTAGTAAAGGCTCAGAGACTTAGGTGGCTAGGGCACATAGAAAGAATGACAAATTCTCGAGTACCAAAAATGATTCTGATGCATACAATGGGTACAAAAAAAAAGGAGAGGAAGGTCGAGAAGTAGATGGAAGCAAGAAGTAGAGAAAGAGCTAGAAACACTGGGAATAGAAAGATAGAAGGACAAGGCTACTAATAGGAAGAAATGGAAAACAATAACAGCTCAGGCCATGGGCCTACTAGGCTCGTAGTGCTAATATATATATATATATATATATATATATATATATATATATATATATATATATATATACATATACATATATATATACATATATATATATATATACATATATATATATATATATATATATATATATATATATATATATATATATATATATATATATATATATATAGGTATATAAATATATATATATATATATATATATATATATATATATATATATATCATTACGAACCATTATTATGAACCTAATATAGTTCCATGTTACATTGACATTTTGTTTTCGACACCGTTCATAGGTATATTGTCCATCAGTTACCAGCTGTTCTTCGTGTGTAGAGGTTTACTCTCCGGCTCTGGAACTCACTTCAGCCATGTATGTTACCTGAAGTCATATTTAATTTAATACTTAACATCACAGTTTTTTAACAACATAATGTATAATCTTTTACAACTATATGTAATTTAAAGGGTTTTTACCCATGTATTTTGGTGGCTCAGGCATTTTAACCTAGAAAATATAACCATTTTTGCTTTTTAACCATAGTCACAATTTCATAACCACGTTTGTTTTAACTAAATGGTTTATACTTTTTTTAGGCAATTTTAAAATTTAAACCTGATGATGGACTGTTTAGTCCGAAAACGTTTGTTTTTTTGATGTAGCCCTTTTAAGGGTTTTTAAATAAATATACCCATTTACGAAGACTAACCTCTTTTTTATTAGTAAATGTGATTATTGCAAATACATGACAGGAGAAATTATCCATTGATAACACTCCCAATACTAACACTAACAAATTAAATTAATGTAGGATTATAATTTGAAACTAAAATTGAAATGTAAATTAAAATTAAAATTAGTGTATAAAGTCTGTTGGCCACTGTCTCTTCAATCTTCGTCTGACTTCTGGTTGGAGATGTAGTTGTCTTGCTTCCTCGTTGGGGTGGGTTGGCAGATGTTCTCAATAATTTATTGTTAGTCTACTGATTTCGTCTTCAACGAACGGTATACCAGAGTCATTATGCAGTGTTTTGTTACTAACGTACCACGGTGCGTTGAAAATCATTCTATGTATTTTGGATTGGATTCTCTGAATAATTTTGGTATTAGAAGGCTTTGCACAGCCCCTTAGTTGCCCTCCATATGTCCATATAGGCTTTATTATGCACTTATACAATAGAAGTTTATTATCTGTAAATAACTGTGATTTTCGGCCTATTAGCCAATTCATTTGACGTATTTTTATGTTGATTTGGTCTTAATTAACTCTTAATAGTATATAATGCATCCTTTGTAATTTGCAGTGTGTGCTCCATTGCAGAGAGCGCATATGGCAGGTGTGTCTCTAGGTTTTTTACAATCGACTCACATATGGTTGCCTCCACATTTGACACAGTAATAAGGTCTATAACAGTATGTCTTAGAGTGTCCATACAATTGGCATCTGGTACACTCTACAATCAGGTACACAAAATGGAATCTGGTACACAAAATACTGGCATCTGGTACACAAAATCCAGGGCAATAGAAGTGTAGGAAGAAGAATCTCATGGTTGCATAACTTGAGGGAATGGTACGGATGCACATCAATTGAACTATTCAGAGCAGCAGCATCTAAGAACAGAATAGCCATGATGATTGCCAACCTCCGTCGCGGAGAGGGCATGTGAAGAAGAAGACACTGGACAATATTATTCTTTTTATACGGTAGCTCAGTAGGTTCTAAATCGACGTAGAACATCGTTAGAGGGTCCTTGCTTACTCTGTGTTTTATATTTACAATATTGCGTACTAAATGCCCATGTTTTTCTAGTTCACTTTTTATTATATTAATGGGCACTGCATGATGTAGATTACGAATTACAACTCCGTATGCTCTATCTTCTTTCATTTGGTAAGTATAATGCACAATTTTTTTGCTGTTTAAATATCTTACTAGTTTTCGGTATGTTTTAGAGTCCCAGGAATTTATTTTTATTGTGTTGTTTTTTAATGTTTTACAATGGAATGTCTCTGTTTTTGTTACTTCCGATATGTTATTAACCATTTTATTGTATTCAGTAACACCATATATAAAAATTGGTAAAGGTTTAGTGATTGCTGGAGTTTTGTTGGTATTTTTTGTATTGTTAATGTTGTCGTTTTCGTCTTCATTTTGCAGAATCTAGAATTTATTGTTGTAGACTACCGTGTCTTCGTTTTCTGTTGGTGTCGGAGGATTAATTTTACGTTTTTTGTTACTATGTTGTATAGTTTGACATTCGTGGATGTCCGATGACTCAATGTCGCTGATTTTCTCTGAAGATTATTTATTTTGTAATGTATGTGTCATTTTAATAGAATCATAAGCTTCATTTTGAAGTATAGATAATGTGGTATTTATTTTAGGATTGTATTGACAGTTTGAGGAAGATTGTAATAGTACTTGGTTAGGAACATAATATATTGTTGTTGGTGGATTGTTTAAAATTTGTGCTGAATTTAGTTGTGAATTTTGTGGAAAAAGAACACTTGGGCATTCTGGTTGAATTTGCTGTTGCTGATATTGAATATTTATAGGTTGATTATGAACAGTAGCAGTATAAAAAGGAACACTCACCAATAAATTTGGTGGAGCACTTATTTTAATTGTTAAAACTGTAAATGACGCCACTCGCAAGTGGTGCTAATAAACGAAATTATACATTGAGTTGTCTTTCTACCTGTATGTACTATAGATTAGTTCACTTTTGGTAAGGTTACGAATATTATTGGAGTTATTGGTGACTGGAAGTTCATAAAAGCATGTTTTTAGACGGTTTTTCGCGAATAACTCCAAATATTTAGGGGTAATCATGAAAACTGTTTGGATATGAAAACGAAGCTCATAAAATAAAGAGATTCATTTTTATTGTTACCGTAAACTTAATATCAACATCAATAACAATGGCTGTTCAAAAGTAAAATTTTATTCGCCGAATTGAAAAGTCCAAACATATGATGTTGAATAAGCAGAAAACGGTAAGTTTTTCATGAAAAACTTATGAAAATTTTTTTAAAGATATTAAAAAATTTTTAAAATGCCTACTAGTAAAAGTGATTTGCATGAAAATTAAGGTTAGTCATAACTAAAATAAAGTATAGAATATACAGAAGTAAAGTTTCAGAATCTACAATAAAATTATTTAAATATAGAATCTTGTAATGTTTATTGTACCTTTCTTTTCCATTTGCATCTATCTTTTTTGTTCTTCAAAACAGAAATACTATTCAATATCATTCAGGCTACCCAGATCTTTGTTTGATCTTTATATTACTATTTTTTTTCAGTTGGTGAGGATGTAATTTTGCGTAATTGGTGGAAAGAAAAGATCACCCTTTATTGACAATGTATTGACTAATATTTTTCAGAATGTAAAGGTAAAAGGGTATAAATCAGCTAAATAAAGTAATTACTAATTCCATAGCAGAAGCTCAAAGAAAAGGTTGTACAGGTAACAAAAGAGAGGAGAGAATCACTGCTAACACCAAACTTAAAATGGAAGAAAGAAGAGAAATGCTAAAAGATAAGAGTATAGAACAACAAAGCATAAATAAAATCAACAAAGAGGTCTCAAAAGCAATTAGAAAGGATATAAGGGCATATAAAAATGGGAAAATCTCGCAGACAATTGAGCACAACAAGAGCATGAAGATATTAAGAAGGAAATTGACGAACAGCAGAAAAGAAATCATCAGACTTAAGGGAAATAATGGCAAACTAACGTCCAACAGAGACGAAATGCTAGAGATAGTAGAAGACTTCTATAAAACACTATATACAAATAAATTGGACTTAAACCCGACAGAACATAAAGAACAAAAAATTATGAATCAAGGTTCAGAAGATATTCCCGACATATCAACGGCTGAAATTTACCATGCTCTAAAGAAAATGAAAAAAAAACAAAGCACCAAGAGAAGATGGAGTAGTGGCGGATGCGCTAAAAATCGGAGGCTCTGCTCTCATCAGGACAATCAAGCAGCTCTTCAATATATGCTTAGAAAACCAAGCAATACCAGCTGAATGGAATAATTCTATAACGCTCCTCATACATGAGAAAGGAGATCAAACAGACCTCGAAAACCATAGGCCAATCAGTCTTCTAAGTCACCTGTATAAATTATTTGCTCGAATTATCACTGCCAGAATTGAGAACAAACTAGAAATATGCCAACCAAGAGAACAGGCAGGTTTCCGCCCTGGGTATGGTACAAATGACCATCTAACTTGTCTAAAGGCCCTAATTGAAAAAACTATAGAGTACAACCGGCCACTAGTTCTAGTATTTGTTGACTATAAAAAAGCCTTTGACACTATCGAGATGGTAGCTATCTTAAGAGCTTTGAGAGATTGTAGAATCGACTACCGATATACCAGCATTATTCAACATATATATGCAAATGCCACAACAGCAATAAACCTCCACACCCTTACTCAAAAAATAAAACTAAAAAGGGGAGTTAGACAAGAAGACAACATGTCACCAAAACTATTCAATGCCGTAATGCAGCATGCATTCCAGATGTTAGAATAAGGAAAACAGAGGTTTGAGTGTCGATGGCGAAAGGCTGAAGCACCTACGATTTGCAGATGACATAGTTCTAATAACCGACGACTTAAAGGAGGCCAACGAAATGCTACAAGATTTACAACGAGTCTTCCAAAAAGTAGGGCTGGAAATAAACTTTGCGAAAACTAAAATGATAACCAACTTAGTACCTAGTGGACCATTGAAACTAGAAAACTGGCATATTGAAACGGTTGACAAATACATATATCTGGGCCACGAAATACAAATAAGTAGAGACAACCAAACATGCGAATTATCTAGAAGAATAGCTTTAGGATGGGCAGTCTATGGCAAGCTAAAAGACGTGTTTAAGGAAAACATCCCAATAAAACTAAAGAGAAAAGCATTTAACCAGTGCGTACTTCCGGTGCTCACTTATGGAGCTGAAACACTGACATTGACTAAAGCATCAATAAAAAAGTTACAAGTAGCACAACGAAAAATGGAAAGATCCATGCTTGGCGTAACTTTGAGAGACCGAATACGAAATGATGAGATACGGCGAAGAACTAGAGTGGAAGACGTCATAAAACCGATTACGAAGTTGAAGTGGAAATGGTCAGGACACGTCGCAAGACAGAGAGACAACAGATGGACAAAGAAGATTTTAGAATGGCGGCCAAGGGCAGACAAGCGAAATCGTGGAAGACCACCTACCAGATGGACGGACAACATTGAAAGAATAGTGACAAACTGGATCGCAGCTGCACAGGATAGAGAAGAGTGGAGACATCTTGAGAAGGCCTATGTTTGACAGTGGACAAATTTGGCTGTGTGATGATGAAAGGTAAAAAGAGAAGGACGTTCACTATTAGAATACTATTTATCTGTAATTTTCGTCTGGAGTTTTTTTTTACCTGTTAGCTCTTCGACTATATTCATTCCATTCTAAAGTTCTGGTTCATGAATTACACGCTAAAAGCCGAGAAATGGGGACCCCAATAATATAAAATGTATGAGGATAAAGTTCTTACTGTAATATTTATATGACGAGGATTTTGTGCTGGAGAAAGTTTAGTATCGTTGCCGAAAACACTTAGACGTAATTATCTAAATGGAAATAGAACACTGTTGCTAAGCCTGTTGGCCTAATTAGAACACAAGAATAATTTTAGATGATACCCTAAAATTTTTTTATTAAGGTACATGCAGTTTTTGCGAATATTTATAAATAGTTAATAACAATTAAAATATTTATTTAGATGTTCAAAATGTGGTTATTCTTATGATAAGAAGATAGGTATTCAATATTTAATAGTGAATACATTAAAGCTTTAAAAACTTAACAATGGTATAACACGTAATAACATATGCGGAGCAAACATTCAAGAACCACACTAGTTTTTCAGAAGATATAAAATTCGATTTCATACTTGTGATATACTTTTTTTTTGATGAGCCGATTTTCCTAGATTACTTCCATCCGTATATTTTATAAAGCTGCACCATCCGATTTGCACAAATAATTTTTTACCAAGAAAAAAATCATGATTAAAATTGGAAACAACTAATTTTGATTGATTGGCTGTGCCTGTCTGTTTTTGAATGAATAATAAAGTGCATACTAAGTTTGAACGCTTTATTCCTAGGAAATTAAAAAAATCAAAAGTTATTTGTAATATTTAAAAATGTAAACATATAAAACACAATCTTCTTTAAAACAATAGCGCTTAAATTACTTCTTCAGTATCTGGGTTTTCAATTCCTTTGAGTTCATTCAGCTGTTCCCCTAATAGCACATCCTTATAAAGCTTTTACTCTGACAACGTTTGTCATCGAATTCCATTATCACCTGTATTGGACTGTTTTTCTAGAAACCTTTTAAATCTTTTTTTTTTTCACGTTCACGTTTTTCTCTTTCAAGCAAAGACATTTATAAGCATGTAACGTTCGTTACTTTCTAATTTATAACCACTTATAGTTAGAAAGTCCATATTACCTGCATAGGAATTTCAATTTGATAACTATGATAGAGTGAGGCATGCGTAGAACGATGAATAGAAGATTGATAAGACTTAAAGATTTATCAGACCTCACTTCGATGTGGATAGTCTGGATAGTTATACGGAACAGCGCCTATGTATCTATTGATACGTATTTCGACCTAATAGGTCTCATCATAACAGTTATTCATAGGTGTTCTCAACGTGAAAGATCAATATTTTCTATATTTTAAGAAGCAATACTAAAATGGCTTTGATATGGACCAAATAGCGACATCTGATAATAAATCCGTAAAATAGTTTCAAAACACAATTCAGATTTCTGCTTTAATCTGTGCTTTCTAAAAATTGCAAAGCAAAACTGACGTTGATGAAGATGTTAAAAAAAATGGGAAATCTAAAATTTGCATGCCACGACATGTCTTTTCAACTAAGCAGATATCCTTAGCGAATTGGTTTCTTGTACTCGTACAAAGTAGATCCTAATAAAATGGAACAGACAGCAAATATTTGATTTTACGCAAAACAGCGCCTATGTATCTGTTGATACGTATTTCGACCTAATAGGTCTCATCAGACCAGTTATTCATAGGTGTTCTCAACGTGAAAGATTAATATTTTCTGTCTTTTAAGAAGCAATACTAAAATTTCTTCGATATGGACGCAATAGCGACATCTGATAATAAATCCGTAAAATAGTTTCGAAACACAATTCAGATTTCTGCTTTAATCTGTGCTTTCTAAAAATTGCACAGCAAAACAGACGTTGATGAAAGTGTTAGAAGGGACATGGGGAATCTAAAATTTGTATTAATCTGCCAAAGAACAAGCAAAATTGCTTATAAACAAAAAGAAGAAGAATAAGAAGCCAGTTTGGAATCTCCTTTTGCAAAATCTATATAAGAGACAAAAATTAAAATGTTTTATTATATCATGCTTTTTCTTTATTTCACGGATTAATTATTGAATTCATATGTTTCATGCCGAAACTCAGATAATTGTTTCAATTTATCCAAGGTCTCAGTAAATTTCAAAAACTGTTAATGTTTTTATTTGACTTATTCTTTTCTTACTCTCTTTTTTCTTCCTAACAAAAACAGAAAATAATCCGGTATATATGTTTTAGCCATCCTAAAATATCACTAATTTTCAACATGGAAAATTGGAAATCACAGGGTTATAATATATAGAATAACTGCTAGGTGGGAGTGTGCTGTGTTAATGACTAATGATATAAGGTGACGCACGCGCATAAACGAACAGGAACATGGAGGTAACATGGTTTCTTAGCTACATGCGCAGGAACGAGACATGACACCAAACGGAAGGGTGCACAAATAAAAACATGCATTTACCTTGGTTATCCTTGTTACCAACCCAGGTTTAATATATCTGTGAATTATGAAAATAAATTGTTTATTATTGTGTTGGTACTAGTCGTCTCTTTCCTTGTGTGAATTCAGAGATATGTTAGAGAAGGTTCATATAGGGTAAAATATAGAAGTTTTATTCAGTATATAAGTTGTTTTTTTTATTTCATCTATCAGAATTTTTGGATTCGTTTTAAAAGTTTGGATTTAAATAGTTGAGAGCTGCACCAGTACCGTACATACCAGAGTATTGGAACCGATCGTTAGATCTCAACCTTATTATTTGTTGGTTAAAGATTACTTTTTATTTTTGATAAATTTTTATATTTTAAATGTTGGTAAAGAACTTCCTCTTCAATGCATAAATATTCTTTATAATAATAATTAATTAATTTCATTTAATAATCATTTATTTATACATTTAACTATTACTTTTCTTATTTATTCACTTTAGTATACAATATACATATTAGTTGATAGGGGTTATTGTTTTGTTTTCTTAGTCAGGTATTCTAAAAACTGTACTAATTTAGGTAAATGGTAATATGGATTAGATTAATTGTAAATTGTATATTTTCTATAATAAAGTATGTATTAAATTCGGTTGTATATAATATCTGTCAATATATCGGGCAACTGCATTGGCCTGCAGTTAATTGGGGAGCCAGATATGGCGAAAATTTCACCGAGTGATTGCCGGTATAAGCAGCCCCCACTTCGGCTTCAGGCGTAGGAGTTAGTAAGTATTAGGACACCTTTTTGTCCTGGGGTTGATAAATTGACCCCGAAGGCGGATGGACCAAAATTTAGCCAACGGCATAAAGATGTAGAAGGCTAGGAAAAACCACTACAATAAAGATCCTTGTGGATATCTCTAGTACAGCTTTCCATGACAGAGGAAGAAAGTATGCATACTATTAATGATCATGGACTACGAAATCCAAGATTCGGAAAGGGAAAGAGATCACAACCAGACCATGGGGTCTCTCATGTCGTGAACCCATGAAAACCCCGTGTCGTGGAAGTCCACAAGATAGCTACGTGGAAAGTCAGAACTATGTTTGAAGGCCCGAAGTTACACAATATACAGCTGGAAATGGCTAGACTAGACATTCCTATCCTAGGTATCTGCGAGACGAAATGGCTAGGGTCAGAGATATTCGAGAACAATGGATACATTATCTGCCACTCGGGAAAGACAGAAGGACCCACTTCGGCTTCAGGCGTAGGAGTTAGTAAGTAGTAGGACACCTTTTTGTCCTGGGGGTGATAAATTAACCCCGAAGGCGGATGGACCAAAATTTAGCCAACGGCATAAAGATGTAGAAGGCCAGGAGAAACCACTACAATAAAGATCCTTGTGGATATCTCTAGTACAGCTTTCCATGACAGAGGAAGAAAGTATGCATACTATTAATGATCATGGACTACGAAATCCAAGATTCGGAAAGGGAAAGAGATCACAACCAGACCATGGGGTCTCTCATGTCGTGAACCCATGAAAACCCCGTGTCGTGGAAGTCCACAAGATAGCTACGTGGAAAGTCAGAACTATGTTTGAAGGCCCGAAGTTACACAATATACAGCTGGAAATGGCTAGACTAGACATTCCTATTCTAGGTATCTGCGAGGCGAAATGGCTAGGGTCAGAGATATTCGAGAACAATGGATACATTATCTGCCACTCGGGAAAGACAGAAGGACCCAGACGTCACGAAGTCGCAATTATTGTCAAAGAAGAAATTCGCAACTGTATTAGAAATGTCGTTCCTTTTAATGATTGCATCCTAATGATACAGCTGCAAAATAAATTAATCAATATTAATATAATACAAGTCTTTTCACGAACAGCTGACAAACCAGATGAAGAAATTGAGCAATCTCTATTCTACAACCAAATTAAACAAATTCTCTGGAGCACAAAAAAAACATGAAACTATGATTATTATGGGAGACTTTAACGCAAAAGTTATTGCCGAAATAATACAAAATATAACCGAAAAGTATGGACTTGGAGAAAGAAACGAAAGAGGGCAGAGACTAATACAGTTCTGCCAAGAAAAGAATTGCAATATAACAAAAATACTTTGTTTCAACAACCTAAAAGACGACTATATACCTGGAAATCTACAAATATCAAGAAGGAAAGGTAGTCAAAAATCAAATCGAATACATTATTATTAACAGAAGGTCTAAAAACAGTATTACATCTGAAAAAACATTCCCAAGTGTAAACTCAGCAACTAATCATAATCTGCTCTGTGCTGGATTAAAAACTAAAATTAAAAATAATAAAAACGCCATAATTGCAGATGAGTTCGGAAATAAGATAAATCATAAAATTAAAAAACACCTAGAAAGATCGGACCTGAACAAGAACATATCGGACATAGATATAATGAATTCCGCCGTGGTTACCATAGCAGACAAAGTTTTGAAATCAGAAAAAGAGCCAGCAAAGAAAAAGGATTCTATGGCCGATAACATACTAGACTTTATTCAGGAAAGAACAAATTGTGAAAATAAAGATGAGACTCGATATAGAGAAATATATCGACAAATAAGATTTATTTATTTATTTATTTATTTATTAAAACTTACAAACACCACCTAGGTAGTAATTACATGTAAGAGTGCTCATTACTTGGAATAACAATATACACAACAAAAAATACAATATACACACAAGTACAAAATAAAAACACACAAAATAAAACACATTAATAAAAAGACACAAGTTAATAAAATATTAAAAATTGAGTCCATTACTTATCATACTTATTTATAACATTTTTTAATATCCCTTACACTACAGGTAAAGAGGTCTATATCACAGATCTTTATTAACTCATTACACTGATATTGCATATAGTTTATTATTGCACCTGAATTATAAGGACTACAAGAAAATAGGTCATTACTGTTTACCCTTGGGTTGACCTTTGGCACATAAAACCTAATAAAGTTTATCAAACCACATGTCTTATATTTAACATTGTTAATGATATTATGAATAAACACAACGCAATACATGTTTCTTCTTTGCTCTAATGACTGCAAGCCAAATATTTGAAGCAACTCTTTTGATGGCGTAAGGTGAGTATACACATTGTATTTTTTAAGGTATAAATACCTTAGAAATCTTTTTTGTACCTTTTCTATATGATTAATATGAACTTTGGCTTCAGGAGTCCATACCACTGATGCATATTCCAAGTTTGGTCTGACTAAAGCGTTATATAGTCTAATGGTTGTGTTTATACTAAAATGTTTAGAATTTCTTATTACAAATCCCAATATTTTGTAGGCCTTATTAACAATATTTATATAGTGTTTATTAAATTTCATGTTAGCCTGTAGGTATATTCCCAGATCTTTACATTTGGTTTTCCTAGATACTACACAATTGTCAATTCTATAATTATTTTCAATGTAATCAATTTTGCGAGTGAAGGATATGACTCCACACTTCGTAATATTCAAGATCATATTGTTGTCCCTAAACCATTCCACAACTGAGGTCAGGTCCTCCTGTAGTAACTGACAATCATTTGAAGTATGTATAGTCTTAAAAAGCTTAAAATCATCAGCATAGATCAGACTAGAAGAAAATTTAAGAGATTTTGGTAGTGAGTTGACAAAAATTAAGAAAAACAAAGGCCCTAAGTTGCTCCCTTGGGGGACACCAGATGTAGCCTGAAATTTATCTGATAAACACCTACCAATTTTGACTCGTTGAAACCTTGATTCCACATACGATTTTATAAATGTACAAGCATCATGCGAAAAACCAAACTCATTCAATCTCGATAAAAGAATGCCATGGTCAACAATATCAAATGCCTTTGAGCAGTCAGTCATTATTAAATCTAATTGGAGTTTATTATTTATTGCCTCACTAGCAAAATTAGAAAGAATGCACAGATTACTAGTTGTGGATAACCCAGGCAAAAAACCATGTTGTTCTGGAGCAAATTCATTTTCAAAATTTTTCAGTATATTCATATAGAGAATAGATTCAAATATTTTAGCCAGGGAATTAAGGATACTTATAGGACGATAGTCTTCTACATTGTTTCTATTACCTAATTTAAAAACTGGAGTAATGGTAGCCTCTTTGAGGTTGTCTGGAAAGGTGTTAGTTTTAAGAGATAGATTAAATAGATGTGATAATGGTTTTTGAAATATATCAGAACATCCTTTAAAGATATAGGCAGAGATATTATCACTACCAGTGGCCTTTTTGGCTTTAATTTTTTTATACTTACCTTCATATCTTCTTCACTAATAACTGAAAAGTTAAAAGATCCCTGTGAACTACCCTGATGTGTAGATGATACCTGATAAATTGAGCTAAAATGATGAGAGAAAGCCATGGCAATATCCTGAGGGCCTGTATAGGTATGATCATTTAAAGACATCTCGTGAGGAAAACCGTTGGTTTGTCTCCTACTTCTTATGAATGTCCAAAAACTATTTGGGTCATGCAAAATGTTATCTTCAATATTATTTTGATGCTGCATAAATTCATTTTTGATTTGCTTTTTAATAGTATTTCTAAGACTCCTGAATTTATTGTTATCGACAGCACTAGCTTTCCTTATTTTTATATGTTTGCTTAATTTGTTTTTTTGTCTGATTTTTTTAATAAGGTCTATACTAAAATAAGCTGGATATTTCTGTTTTTGTCTATTTTTAATAATTTTCTTTGGGATGGCTTGATCAATGCAGTCATACAATTTATCGTAAAATTGATTAATACAATCTGTCGCAGTTATACAATTATACATATCTGACCAGTCAGTGTCTCTTATTAATTGATACAGAAGATTAAAGTCCCCCCTGGCATAATCATACCTATAAGACTGTTGTATATTACTCTTAGTGTATGAATTATCTTTATATTCTAGTAACATTTCTAGTGGTAAGATACGAGGTTAAGCGAGCAAAAGAGGCCTGGATTGAACAGAGATGTCGTGAGATGGAAAAACTACAAAGAAAACATGACGAAAATAATATACACAAAAAACTTAAAGAAATTACTCACACTCAGAAAAAAAACTCCCTACTTTATGAGAAACTCCAAAGGTAAAATTATTCTCGACTTAAACGAAAAAAAGGAAGAACTACATAAAACGGACCTCCTGGATACGAGGCCACCACTTAACACCACAAAGTATACGAATACTGGTCCTAATATTTTAAAAGCAGAAGTAGAGAAAGCCATCAAACAAAGCAAAAATGAGAAATCTCCATGCCCTGACCGAATACCATCAGAATGGATCAAACTTCTAGACGACGACAATGTCTCAGAACTAACAAACATTTATAACCACATACACTAAACTGGAACACTGCCACAAATATGGTTAGAGTCTACATTTATCCTACTTCTAAAAAAACCTAATATATCATCATGTAAAGACTAAATTATCGATGGCACGCTAGCCCATTCTTTCTAACTAACTTTGTTTTTTGTTGTTTAATCCCACCGCTGCCACCAAAAATTGTAACGACTATATTTCGCTTACCTCAGGGTAAGAACATGGGGTAGAAGATTGGGCAAACAAAATAAATCGAAACAAGTGCGTACGGCACTCAGTTGGTTGTTGGAGAACTGGGTCGTGGATAAGTTGAATATATGGGGTTGGATTGGGGTATCTACAAAATGAAAACAAAAGGATACTTACATAAATCTGGGTCAAAAAAAAGACGAATAAGATATGGCAGATAAATTTACCTCTAGCTATTTTCCTTTTCTTGGACGCTGCTTCAAAGAAAACTTCCTGCGAAGGAGAAAGAAAAAAATTCTTCTTCCTTACAATCTAAAATACACACAAGGATTAGGAGAATTTTCTAAATGAAAACACAAAATGGATCACAGAAACACATTGAACGTTTATTCTTGTCTCAAACAAACAGTTATCAAAATATAGATTAAAAAAGAAACATACTATATATCATAATACTAAATAACAAAACTTACATGTCTTTGTTTACATCAAAGATTGCTACAAAACTTCAACTGATTTCTAGGTTATAATATGGCCAATTTAGATTATCAAAATTTTATGGATATCCTTTTTATGAAAAATATTATTGAATCTAACCTTATATATGGAGTATCTTTTATATAAAATAATCTAATTAAAATTGTCTTATAATAACAATGGATTAAAGCAAAATGTCATCTGTCAACATAACAATTTAAGACAGATTAAATTATGACATTTTTCTCTATGACAACATAATATAAATCTTTAATTATTACAAATTTTATTAATGAAAGCAATTATTAATAATGTCCATATAACTTTGAAAGATTAATATATTAAAAGTTACCTTAAATCTTTTTTTACAATCACCTAACTTTGAAACTTGTTATATCTCTGGGGAAGCTTACTCAGGCAAAACTCTCAAACTGGAAAAACAGCAACCATCAGGAATCATTTCCACACTCCGGGACGAACGATCAAACAGGCTGATTGAGGAATCAAGCTAGCATTTGGAACACCTTACACCACACTTCAGAAGACTATATTTATCAATCGTCAGTATGTGTTTAAGGTATGCAGTCTTGTATGACCAATAGGAACAAAGTTAGCGACTATCTTCTAAAAAAAACATATCTCCATTGTTTACAATCATTAAGAAGTAAAAAAAATTGCAAAAATTTTGAACGAAAATCTAATCTTTACATCGAAATTTATAGCTATAAAATTCATCAAATTTTTCGAAACTTACAGCCTTTCGAAACGAAGGTACGTTCGAAAGATCGACATAGGAAAGTGGAGAGAAAACTGTTTCAGCTCCACGCTCCAAAATTTCGTCAGTCTCAGTGTAGTGGCTTTAGAAAGCAATACTTCTTTGAGTAAAATATTTTGTGTATTTCGAACAAAAAAGTTTTAACTAAACGTACTTAATTACTTTTTAATTGAAAAAAAAAATAATATTTAAAACTATTGAATGAATAATTAATTATTTTCAACTTGTATAATCAGTGAATAATATTATTTATTATAGATTATTTTAAAATAAACACAAGACTGTGGCATTAACTTGTTCAAGCAGTAGTAGTTTCAGAGTAAGTATTTTCCTTTTTAATTTTTGATCTAATGGTTTTGAAGCAATTTATACTCTAGGTAATTTAAATCCCGAACAGACATTAAAGCACGTTACATGCAAATACACCACAGGTTGCAAAATTACTAGATGTGGGTGCAGAAAACGTGGTTTGACTTGTACGAACTTGTGCATAGATTGTACTGAGGAAAAAGCAGAGGAGAAAATATGCTGCAACCTCGGTACAGTTACGTTTGACGACGACAGTGATTCTGAAGATGTGTATTTAGAGACTGATTTAATAAGTGAAGACAAACAACCTGCAACAAAAAGGTACAAAGCTGACAGTGAAGTCGAATGAATGAACCAAATTTTAACTTTTAAACCAATGTATGTAAAGAAAATAAGAAAAGTAAAGTAAACAAAGTACAAGAAGAATCAAAGAAGGTTGGTCTAGAAATAAACATCAACGAAACCAAAGAAATACGATTTGGTACCAGAAACAACCAACCTATTATGATCAACGACCAGAAAATTGAGAGAGTAGCGGAATTTGTATATCTGGGCAGCATAATTGACTGTAATGGGGGTACAGAGCGTGATGTACATAAAAGAATAAATAAGGCTCGCAACGCCTACAACATGCTTAACAACATATGGAAATCCAGGATTTACCCAACTAAAACGAAATTAAAAATCTTCAACACAAATGTAAAAGCTGTATTACTGTATGGCTGCGAAACGTGGAAGATATCAACACCCATAGTACACTAATTACAAGTTTTCATCAATAGAGCGTTACGAAAAATCCTTCGTATATTTTGGCCTAACCGAATCTCCAATGAAAATTTATGGAACCAAAGCAACCAAGAAAATGCCATAAAGCAAATAAGGCGAAGAAAATAGAGATGGCTGGGCCACACACTTCGTAGACCGCCAAATGACATTGCCAGGACAGCGCTGGATTGGAATCCCTAAGGCCGACGGAAAGTAGGCAGACCTAAGGGAACTTGGAGAAGGACAGTACTGGACGAAGGGAGAAAAATGGGAAAATCCTGGCTTGAAATCAAAGCACTAGCCAGAAATAGAGTTCGCTGGAGACACTTTGTGGAAGCTCTATGTTCCTCTTAGAAATCTTGAGACTATATAATATATATATATATATATATATATATATATATATATATATATATATATATATATATACACCACACTTCGCAAAAGCTTCCGGCATTCCTTCAAATCTTCCGGTGACTACCATACCATAGGTAAACGATATAAAATGAAGTACTCTGTTTAAAGACGGCAATTAAAAACCAAGAATATCTTCGTTTTTTTACTGGTATTAAAACATTACCAAAAAAATAAACGATTGAATCGAAAAAATCGATTCAAATCGATATGACTCTACCCTTCGGTTGATTAAGCTTGACTGCCCGCACCCATCGCGATCCTTCTCTCAATTCGAACGCCGAATCCACCCCTTTTCCCCGCAGTTAGCCTGTCATCCACAAACTTTTTGCGTGGTAACAAAAATTACCTGACTGCGATAATTTTTCTAAGAAACTATTTTTAAGCTGAATATTTGTTGACTAGTGTAAATAAAAATCGTTCTCACGAACAAATACGCATTTAAAAATTTTGACTTCCACAACAGACACAACACATTTCTTGGTACACCAGGGGCGTACTATGACAATTTAGAACCGAATTTATATTATTATATAGACATTAAATATAAAACGCTACAGTCTCATGAGTCACTCCCTTAAGCTACTTCTTATCATCAAGCAGAATTAAGCAGAAATGTGAGGACACAATGGGAAATAAACAATTCGGTTTTACAAAAGGATTAATAACAAGGGAAGCTTTGTTCTCAATGGTAACACTACTTCAACGATCATGAGAACTACAGAAACCAATTAACGTATGTTATATTGTTATATAGATTTTGAGAAGGTGTTTGATAGGGTTCAACATGTTAGGCTGTTTGAATATCTAGAAATGATGAAATGTAGATGATAAAGATCTAAGACTTTTAGAACTTCTATATTGAAATCAAGAAGCTTCTATTGTGGTAGACGGCAAAGGAACAGAAAAAAATTGTATTCAAAGAGGTGTTGGACAGGGTTGTGTGTTGTCTCCAACTTTGTTTAACGAATAGGCCAAGCAGAATTTACAAAGCCTTCGAAGGGCAATGTGGAATTTGAATTGGAAGAGAAACTATTAACAGAATTAGCTATGCAGATGACGCCGCAAGCATGGCTGAAAGTGTCGAAGATCTTCAATTCTTTATAGATCGAGTCACTAGAGAATGCTCTAATAACTGACTAAGCATAAATACAACAAAGACAAAGTTACTCGTTATTAGTAAAAAAGGCCTCGGCGCTATACAACTAATTGTCAATAATGAACCGATAAACAAAGTTAATCATTTTCAATACCTAGAATGTTGGATAAACGAGACACTAAATCCGGATAAAGAAATTAAAACTCATATAGAAATTGCAAGAGAGGCATTTATAAAACTTAGATCTATTCTGAGCAATTCTCAGCTAAACTTACAGCTGAGAATTAAGTTCCTAAAATGTTATGTGTATCCTGTATTACTGGACGGCTGTGAAACCTGAATTATGAAGGTTAACATGATGAAAAAATTAGAAGCCTTCAAGATGTGGTTATATCATAGAATGCTCAAAATATCATGGGTTCGACACATTTTAAACAAATAAGTCTTGAGCAGAGTAGATCAAGGTGAAGGTGACTTAATAAAGATGATGAAAAAAAATTCGAATATCTGGGGCATATAATGAGAGGAAGCAGATACAAGATGATGCAGGTAATACTCAACGGAAAGATCGACAGAAAAAGAGGAATTGGTAGGAAGAAATATTCATGGCTCCGAAACCTTCGTCAATGGATTGACTTATCAGCAGATGAATTATTACATGCAGCGCAAGATCCAGAACGATATCGGCAAATCGTCATGGAAGCTGCCCACGCCTTATACTTGGGCACGGTACTCAAAGAAGAAGAATATTATATCTGTTTTATTAGTATAATTTTTTTTTCTTTTATTTTAATAAATTAATTAAAGCAACCCTTACTACAGCAATATAATATACTTTCGTAAGTAACCTTGATACTTTCCTGGCACCCACAATTTGATTTTTAAGTTCGCTCTTGATTTCAGTAGTTTAGTTCCTACTCTTTCTTTTCCACTTAACCTTAATTTAATCAGCTGGTCGTATTTATTTCCAGGTAACTGTCTTTTAGAGGCATGCAAATTGGCCGAATCCTTCATGACTTTAATTGGTCATCCTCTGGCATAGCCAGCTAGTCAAGCTGCATTAATCTCACAATATTTTGTTATTAGCAAATCTCCTTTATTTTTGTTATGTTGGACACTACATTCGCCAACCCCCTATTCTTGTTAAATTGCTGCTTACCACCAAAGCCCATCTATACAAATTGTTGTTACAAGCTGCCTTCATCAAATCGATAAAATTAGAAAACTTATATAATAATTTACGGCTATGTTGTTTCTTATGAATGTTTTCTTTATTTCAGCCTTCTTTATAGCTTAATATCGTACATCCTCTTATTTTTTAGTTAAAATAGTACTTTTTGAAGTAACATGTGGCCTTTGATCGAAAAAATAAAGATTATATCGATTATTGTCTCTGAGTATTCATTTAGTAACCAGAGCATTAATGTCTGGATCATAATTTAAAAACTTCAGATGAGTTAAAATAATGATGATCCAATTTGAAATAATTATCTATTTACCTGATTCTCCATTCAAATATAAAAGGTTAGTGTGCTTGAATTCCTACGAACAACGGACCAATGTATGCACAGGCTACGAGAATAAATTAGCAGGATGAGAACAATACCTTACTGATCTCATAACAACAAGACAACAGCTAGTTAATTCAGTCAAAGAACTAATCCCCAGGATTGTTCACGAAGCGATATCTGGTATGAAGTTAGTTCTGAACCGATGCAGTCTAACACGGAATACTTGAAGGTAGTAAAATCAAGTAAAAATCAAAACGTTTTCAAATTTAAATCATGAATTATTTCTCAACCAACTACTGCTCTGATGATTCCGTAACGTTTCAAAAAAACCTCGTAAATTAAAAAAAGTACTTTCTTAAAAAAATCTCTAAATTAGTAATAGCAAAATAAGAAGGTAATAAAAAACAAAAAAAAAATTTTTATTAAATTAAAATATCTGCGTTAAAGGGATAAAATGAACAATAATCAAAATTGTGGATTGATAAAAATTAAAATTAATTTTGCATCAATTTATCCAAACACTCAGTTAACCTTTGTGTAAATAATACATCAAACCGATATGCTTTACGGCCGCAAAATCGTTTTTTACGAGAAACGGTCAACAGGCAATATACTGTTTCATTTAGAGCTTCAACGCCCTCTGTGCCGCTGTTCGAAAATGAAATTAGTCTTGAAATGTGCTGTGGCGCTCGTAAACATCAAGTTGCCGCTGGGCGGCTCTCAGCCCTTTTTTACTGGCATTACTTATTTAACTTGCACACAGCTTCTGGTTTTTGTCAAACGCATTTACATAACCCGTTCATTATCTCGGGAAAATTCCCATTATTTCGTTAAAGACCTATGACTTAAACAAGTAAAGATATCAAGTAATGTCCAAATATTATTAATTTATTAAAAGTAGATTTCGCATGTAGAACCCAGATTAAAAAATGGTTGAACAACGCTGATCGTTGAAAACTTTAATCGTTTTAAAAGTCTGATTACCAATATTTGCATGACTGGATAGGAAGAGTGCAATAAATAGTAATAAAAGAAAAGTATAAAATAGCATACAAACAACAACAATACAAACAACATAAGCTAAAACTAATATGTCAGAAACAAAAAGATCTATAAATAAAGTGAAAAATAATGCAACCCTTGAAAAGCAGTTTTCTTAAAGAATGAAGGAAAACCTGTCACTAATACGTCCATACTCTCATCAATTGAATATTACCAATAAAATGTCCCAAGTAATTGGAAAGAATTTATAATAAAACTTATCTATCTATATAAGAGGCTAGAAGAAGTTACACAGTTTGTACAGAAGGGTAACTACGTCAGCTAGGAAGGAAATCTGAAATACCAACTGGAATTTTAGTCATACTTTGTTCTTAAAATAATAAGTTTAATTCATCATCATTTTGGCTTTACAACCCTGTGTGGGTCCTAGCCTCCCCAAGAATTCTCTTCCAGTCGTCCCTATCCATTCCGGGCGATTTATTCCAGCACTATTCCGGGTGATTTATTTCTGGCTAGTTTGTTTACAGCGTCTTTAACTTGGACTTTGATTTCTTAACCTATTGGTTATGTTTCCCTAGTACTCTTTTGCAGCAGTTGCATCTCTCAGCTTCTGTACATTCCATTTCTTTGTATCCTTTGTTATAAGTTTAATCAAGAATACTAATAATTACAAATAATAATATACTATAATATTTACTTATTAATATAGTATAATGGTATATATATATATATATATATATATATATATATATATATATATATAATTAATGACGGTAGCGGGTAGCACTCCTCTACGATCCCGTAGAGGACAGGCTGCTACAGGGAGTGGCGTCCACTTCCGTACGCTAGCTACTGACTTTCTCCTATGTCCAAGCCTTTAGGAGAGGCCAGGTCCCTAACCTGGCCTCCTACCCATTTTCTAATCCTCATAACGTAAGAACGCTTGCAACTGAAGATAAGCTCATTGAATTACAGGAAGAACTTAACTGCATAAAATGATATGTATTGGGACTTTCCGAAATACGAATAAAAGGAGAAACCCAATTAGTTTTAAAGTCAGGGCATCTGCTACATTCCATTGGAAAAAACGATAAGGCAGTTGGCGGCGTATGCTTTCTCGTACAAAAGAAATACTTAGACAAAATTATAAAAATAGAGAGTGTGAGCTTAAGAGTTGTGTACCTTATATTAAAACTGAACGAGAGACGCTTTATTAAAATGATCCAAGTATATGCACCCACGACGAGCCATAGCGATGAAGAAATCGAAAACTTTTATGAAGATATAAATAGAGCTATAGAAAAAGATAAAATCCACCACCTAATCTTAATGGGCGATTTTAGTGCTAAACTTGGATTTAAAGAAGATAACGCAGAAGTAGCTATGGGCTCATTTGGATACGGAGAGTGAAATGATAGAGGAGGTGTGTTACTACATTTTTTTCTGAGTCATCGGCTCTATGTATTAAACACATTTTTTATAAAGAACAAACAACGCAAGTAGACGTGGGCTAGTCCAAATGGAAGAACAAAAAACGAAATTGATTTCATCATCACAAACAGAAATAGTAGTGTCCAAGATGTTACAGTAATTAAGAAAATTACTGTTTGGAGTGACCATCTGTTGGTTAGAGCAAAAATAATGATCAACATTAGACGAGAGATGGCAGCAACGATAGCAGAGAGGCATTCTAATAAATAGCCTATGAATATATTGATAAAGAAAATTTCATATCCCAGGAAACAAAGATTTTTATGAATACAAGAAGAGCATTACTAGAACAAGGGGACAGAAATAAAATAGAATACAAAGAAATAAACAAAACTATTGGAAAAATATCAAGGAGTGTAAATGGAAAGTACAAAAAAGAAAATATAGAGAAAACAATTGAAAAACAAAAACAAAAAATTGAAACATGAACATACAAATTATTAACATAAATAACAAAGAAGGAGTGAAGACCAACAATATAAAAGAAATCTTACAGATAACGCACGAATATTACACAAATCTCTATAAAAGAGAACAACAACTAACCCAAGAAATTCGTAATCAGTTACAGCTGAAAATATAGAACGTTAACTCTGACTTTTTACTAGAAATTAGTAAAAATGAAATAAAAAAGACACTTAAAAAACTGAAGAAGAGCAAATCTCTTGAGAAAGATAGAATAACTGTGGAAATGCTAAAAAATGGGGGGGGGGGGGAAACTACAGTGGAAGTCCTTTGTACTAATGAATAAAATATTGAACACAAAACATATATTGAACCCACCAAACGTAACGAGGCAATAACACTATTCCTATTTATGAAAGGGGATAGAAAAGATCTGAAAACGGTTCTCAAACTTGGATGTTTACGAAGGAAAACATCGAAAAGATAGCAATGACCCAAAGAGCAATGGAAAGACAAATGCTGAACATCAGACAAGAAGAGAAATACTCCTTCTTCTTCTTCTTAAAGTGCCCTCTCCTCAATGGAGGTTGGCTACTACAATTTTTAAACTCTTCTCTATCTTCAGCTGTTCTTATTAGCTGTTCAAAATTTAGCCCTGTCCATTGTCGGATGTTTCTGAGCCATGATAGTCTTTTCCTTCCTAGGCCTCTCTTTCCCTCGATTTTTCCTTTCACTATAAGTTGGGCATATCGGTACTTATTATTTCTCAGTATGTGGCCTAGGTATGATGTTTTTCTTACTTTTACTGTGTTAAAAAGTTCTCTTTCCTTGCCTATTCTATGCAGCACTTCTTCGTTTGAGGTATGCGATGTCCATGAAATTTTGAGTATTCTCCGGTAGATCCACATTTCAAAGGCCTCCAATTTATTTACGGTTGATGTTTTAAGGGTCCACGTTTCAACTGCATATAGAAGAGTCGACCAGACGTAGCATTTTGATAAACGTAGTCGAATTTCGAGTTTTATTCGAGAATCACAAAGCAGTTTTTTTATTTTTTCGAAGGATTTTCTAGCCTGTTCTATTCTCGATCTTATTTCTTGATCAGGATTTAGGCTGCTATCGATCCAACATCCCAGGTACTTAAATCTATTGACCTGTTCTAAGATGTGCCCATTTATTGTGCAAGGTTGAGGTACGTTTTGGTTTTTTCGGATTGACATCACTTTGGTTTTTTTAATGTTTATTTTCATACCAAATTGCTCACAGGTCGAGTTGGTCTTGTCGATGAGTCGTTGTAGACCTGAGTCGGAATCCGCAATTAACACTGTATCATCGGCGTATCTGATACTGTTGATATTTACGCCATTCACCTTGACTCCATCCTTGGAATCCTCCAATGCTTCTTTAAATAGAAACTCGGAGTAAAGATTAAACAGCAGAGGCGACAGAACACATCCCTGTCTAACTCCCCTCCTAATTTCTACTTCTGCGGATGTGGAACCTTCGATCCTAACTCTGGCTTTTTGGTTCCAGTACAAGTTTTTTAAGAATTTGATGTCTTTTCCATCTAAACCGACTTCTTGCAAACGTTCTAATAGTAGGTCGTGTCTTACTTTATCAAATGCTTTTTCGAAGTCTATAAAGCATATAAATATATCTTTCTGTTGGTCGTAGCATTTTTGGGCGAGAACTAATAAACTGAACAGGGCTTCTCTCGTTCCCATGCCGGCTCTGAATCCAAACTGATCGTCTCCGATGATTGTTTCGCACTTTCTATAGATACGATTATGTACGATTTTTAGTAGGACTTTTACAGCATGACTCATAAGGCTTATCAGACGGAACTCATTGCAGTGTTGTGGGTTTGGCTTTTTTGGTAGTGGGATGAATATTGACTCCAGCCAATCTTGAGGTATTTTACCTGTATCATAAATGCGATTGAATAAAAGGACAAATAATTCGATATTTTCTTCGCTGATTAATTTGAGCGTTTCTGGGTATATTCCGTCTGGACCTGGGCTTTTATTTGTTTTGAGATGATTAATTGCATTTATGATTTCAGATTTCAGAATTGTTGGCCCTTCGTTGTTATTTTCCAATCTTGGTTCTTCTCGTATGTCGTGAAAAAGAATTTTAATATAGTTTTTCCCATTCTTTCAGTTTATCTTCCGTTGATTCTAGCAGTTTGTCATCCGTGTTCAGCATGGTGTGAAAAGTCGTTCTCTTGGTAGTCGATGTAAACTCTTTTACCTTTTTATGTAAATTAAAAAAATCGTGCCTTTGTTGCAGTTCTTCTATTTCAACGCATTTTGTTTCCAGCCATTTCTCTTTTGCTTCGGTTATTTTTTTTCGAATTATTCTATTTAGTCTTTTGTATTCTGCGTCCTTGTCATTTTTTCCTTTAGATTCTCTTCGTTTGTTCATTAATTGTAAAATCTCTTCTGTCATCCATTCCTGTTTGTTATTTCTAGGTGTTACTTTTAGATGTTTTTCCGTTACATTGTTCATTTGTTCTTTAATAGTTTTCCACAGAACGTTTATGTCATCGTACTCGCTAATTCTATTGTGGTCAATATTTCCTAAATTTTTGTTTAATTCTTTATTTACTGTCTTATGTATGGTGTCGTTTTTCAATATTTGGATGTCTAATAGTTGGTGTTGAGGTTTTTGTTTCTTGATTAGTTTCCATCTTGCGCGAACTTTTGCAATAGAAATACTCCGCATCATAACAAAAGTGACCGATGTATCAACACAGATCTTTTTCATATGCCGTGCTCGATTATCGAGCGTTGGCTATCAAATTGGCTACAGTAATTTTGTTGACGGCAGCTTGGAAAAGAGATGCAGAGGATCTATTAAACTAATCACTCAGATTTCTAAGCCACGACGTTCATCTTCGACCTGGCCATCAACGCAGATAGCAAAACTTAAGTGGAAGCTCGCTAGATTTACCATAAGACAGAAAGACGACAGATGGAATAAGATATGATTATACACTGAAGACCATATAGTTACAAACGAAAAAGAGGAAGGCCACAAATGAGATGGTCAGATGACTTGAAGAAACACGCAGGCCCGAAGTGGATACAAACTGCCTACAATAGGAAGACGTGGAAGAAGGAATAGGAGGCTTGTGTCCAAAATTGGACAGCAAGTGCTGTAAAGATAGATAAATAGATGTTAAAGGAAACATACTTTTAAAGAAATTTAGTGATGCATTAAATTCAATAAAAATTTTTTACCGGTTTATGATAAAAGAATTGGCGTCTCGGGTCCGTTGGACCCACCTTGCCCGGATAAGGATTAATACGTGTGTTCTTTGCTTTTCGGAATAGGTAACGAAACTTAACTCTGATACTGGAACCGACTGATAATTGTTTATTAAACGGGCGTGCATGATTTGGACGCTAAATTTAAAATTCGACACTGAAAAATAAAATTACCTGTTTCTGTATACCTGATTTGGACGCTGCTGGGTGTAATAATATAATAAACATAATAATAATAATAAACATAATAATGGGCGACTTTAACGCCAAGGTGGGTAAAGGAAGATATGAAGACATAATTGGAGAGTACGGCCTTGGAGTTAGAAATGAAAGAGGCGACCTGCTATGTGAATTCTGCCAGGAGAACAGTTTTGTCGTCATGAACACATGGTTTCAGCTCCCACCTCGTAAGTTATATACTTGGAGATCACCAGGAGACCGTCCAAATCGAATAATTAGAAACCAAATTGACAACGTTTTAATAAACAGAAGATTTCGTAACGCTATCAAATGAATCGCAGCATATCCAGGTGCTGATATTGCATCCGATCATAATCCGCTAATAGCAGATGTGAGGTTAAAACTAGCAAAAATTAAGAGAACAAATACAAATACCAGCACACCTATAAATAGAAGAGAACTGATGAGAGACGAAAATCTGAAGAAGAGTTATGCGAATCAAATTAATGAAAGAATGCGAGTAATAGAACAAAATTATGATATCGAAGAGATGGTTAATGATATTAAAGGAACGATTCTGGCAGTAAACAGGGAAGTTAAAACACAGATCAGAAAGATAAAGCATAACGAATGGATGACGGACGAAATTATGGATCTATTGGAAAAGCTAAGGCAACATAAACAACAACGTAATCAAGACAAATACAAACAGATACACAAAGAAATCCGTCAGAAAATTAAGAAAGCAAAAGAACGTTGGATGGTGGAAAGGTGCAACGAAATAGAACAATTGCAGGAAAAAGGAGATAGTTTTGGACTACATAAGAAGATCAAAGAAATATCGAATATACACAAAAGCCACCACAAAACAAGAATACGCAACGACAGAAACGAATACATAGAGTCAGAAGAAGAGATAGCAATGGCGTGGAAAGGATACGCAGAAAGCCTTTTTAATGACGAAAGACCAACACAACCAACGCGCAAACTTCCTTCTGAAAACTTATCAGGGCCATCAATAATGCGAAGTGAAATAGAATATGCAGTTAGAACCACAAAGATGCATAAAGCAACAGGTCCAGATGAAATTAATATAGAAGCAATAAAACTACTAGACGAGGAGAATATCGAAATCTTGGTAAGGCTGTTCAATAGAATTTATGATACTGGTTACATTCCGCGAGAATGGCTGTAGTCATCCTTTGTGATGATCCCAAAAACAGCTAATGCCACAAAATGCAATGAACACCGCTTAATCAGTTTAATTAGTCACTTGTTGAAACTCTTCCTTAGGATATTACACTCAAGAATGTATAAGATACTAGAAGAACTTAGCGGGTCAACACAATTCGGTTTTAAGGGAGGACTAGGAACAAGAGAGGCAATTTTATGTTTGAACACCTTAATACAAAACTGCTTAGATCAACGAAAAGATGTCTACCTCACCTTCATCGACTACGAGAAGGCATTTGACAATGTTAAACATGATATCATGATGGAACTACTACATAGGGCCAACATTGACCAGAAGGAGATCAGAATTATTCAGAATCTATACTGGAACCAAATGGCAAAGGTGAGGATTGATCAAGACCAATATACGGATGAATTTAAAATCCGGAAAGGTGTCCGCCAAGGCTGCATACTCTCTCCGATGCTTTTTAATTTATATGTTGAAAATATATTTGCGGAAGCATTAGAAGATACGGAATTAGGCATTAAGGTGAACGGCATACCAATTAGCAACCTACGCTATGCGGACGACACAGTGATTATAACTGATAATTTGGAAGATCAGCAGTTATTACTTGATAGGGTGAATAGCATAGGTAAAAAATATGGCCTCAAAATCAACATTTTGAAAACGAAATATATGGTCATTAGCAGAAACCCTCCAGAAAACCCGATATTATGCATTGGTGACAATCGTATAAATCGCGTGAAAACTTTTAAATACCTTGGCACCACAATCAATGACCAATCGGATCCACAACACGAGATAAAAACCCGAATACAAATGGCAAGACAAGCTTTTGTGAAATTCAGACCGCTCCTATGTAATCAACACCTAAACTTCGAAATACGCTACAGAATGGTCAAGTGCTACATATGGTCCATCTTGCTTTATGGCATGGAAACGTAGACTTTGAAAAAAACATCTATCATCTAATCAAAGAGAACTCTTTGAATTAATTAAAAAACGCAAGATTGGTTACCTTGGGCACATATTGAGAGGAGCAAAATATGAAATACCGCAGTTAATCCTACAAGGGAAGATCGAAGGTAGGAGAGGAGCTGGCCGCAAACAATTGTCCTGGTTAAGGAATATTAAAGAATGGACAGGAATACACAATACAGGTGAGCTGTGTCACGCCGCCAAGAACACAATTCTAGTAATGAGATAGTCGCCTACGCACTTTGGTGTATGGCATGTTAAGAAGAGAAGGGTGTAATTGAAATGTAAATGGAAAGTCAGGTAATAAAATTCTAGAGATTAAGCTTGATAAGGTTTATTTGTTACTTTGAAATAAATACCTTTTACGAAATGGAATCGATCGATACAGTTAGTTTGATACTCATGTATCCTATTTCTAACGAACATAATTTTTTTCTACTCTTTGGGTCTTTAAGTCTATTACTTTCACTATTACAGACACTATTAATTTTAATGTAAGTTTCAGTTTGAAATTTTTTTAAAACTTCAATAAAATGGAAAATATTTGGATGAGCATGGTAAAAATGATCATTAAAACGCGAGTGGAACGATTCACAAGCATTAGTTGTTAATTGTAAACTCTCACTCATCGCAGCCCACATCTCCGACGGAAATGTTGCGTGGTCGCCAATGTAGTTGTCCAACAAATAGTCGGAAAACTTTTCAATTTTTGAATCCTTTGGTTGAATAGCCATTAAATCATATAGGAAAGATTCTTCGACTTCTGAGGGAGGTAAAAATGGCAGCCCAAAAATATATTTCAGCCATTTAGATATTTCACTGTCTGCCAATTTATATTCCTGAATTAAGCCACAACCACCGATATTACGATACCAAGCTTGCGTAAGATGAAAACGGCACCCTTTAATGTACACATTTGGAAATTCAAAACGCACAGCATTGTGGATAGCAATTTCAAAATCGGAGAAAATGATTTTTGGATTGAATTTTAGACCAATTACTTCACATTCACAAAACATTAAATAGTTTTATATAGGTTAGGTTAGGTTAGGTTAGGTTAGGTTAGGTTAGGTCCACATTTGGAAATTCAAAACGCACAGCATTGTGGATAGCAATTATAAAATCGGAGAAAATGATTTTTGGATTGAATTTTAGACCAATTACTTCACATTCACATAACATTAAATAGTTTTATATAGGTTAGTTCCGATTTGTCGGGAAGTTAACAATAACACAATGGTATATAATGTCCATTGATAAATACATGTATGGTAAAAAATTGCTTGAAATATTGAGAACAGTAACTAAATGTACCGTCCATATAAATCGTTTAACTGCCGCACAGAAAACGCATGTTAGTGTTATACGAGAAGATGATAATGTTAGAACTTAGTTCAACCGCAAATATGTATAAAATTCCCGTCTTTAAGTGTTTAGATATTCATAATATTTACCGCAGCAATAGTTTCTTCTTTACTTTTGGGCAGTTTCGGTTGAGCCATGCGCCGTTCACTGTATATTTGATTTAGTATTAAATTAACGTCTTTAACAGACATGTGGCTTAAGCAATCTAAATTTTCTTTCAATGCACTATGTATGATTTTGGACGGCCTTTCGGTCAAATTATCCTTAGCCTTCCTTTTGGCGCTGCTACGCACAATCTGTCTATTAAGCGTCTTGATATCACACTCGTGATTATGTTCTAGATTACTTTGGATCACTAACTTTTCTGGCCCTTTCGTGAATATCTTCGCTTTACACGACCGTTTTACGCACCTCCAATACGTTTCTCTCGATTTTAGTACTTTATTCTGAGAAAAGTAAGACTGTTCACTTTGAGCAAAATTTTATCACGACTACTTACTAACGTTGAAATTTCCATGTTTACTTTTTTAAAGTAAACATGGAAACCCTAATTATATCTAATATCTGGTACCTGCGATAATCCTTCCGGTATCGTCCAAAACAAGGGTACTTTTAAGACCCTCAGGTACTTCAGCGTCGAAAACATGCCCGCCCTATTAAACAAAAGTATTTTCTTCAATATTTAAACTTCAAGTCTCGATCATGTACATTTTCCTAGAAATCTATTATATACAAACCATTGATATTTTATTATTGACCTAAAATTGTATTACATGAAGGTTAGTAATACTCGAATAAGGGTAGTACTGTACAATGCTAAAAAACTAAAAATGTGCAATAAACACCTACAATATGAAAAAAAAAGACATTTTGTCCATAATCCGTGCTTTTTGGTAACGCTGATATGAACTTTATTTATAGGTATGTTAAAAATATTTTTTTGCTGATTTATTGAATTTGTCTCATAATTTTTCAAAAAGTAAAATTCTACTAAGCAATTTTAAAATTGCAAAAATTACCTTTTCGCATATATCAAACCGACAATAGAAATTTAAATTATGTTGGAAAATAAAATTTCCACAATGCCAAATTGCCAAAGTTATTCTCGTAATCGATTGTATGGCGAAAACAATAACTCTTTGTTAAACTATATTACCAAACTAGCAGCCGTTAAATACCCTAACAATAAATCACAGATCCATGAGAAATTCCACATACCGTAAGCACTTTACACAATGCGAGGAATCTGGACCTCTGCTAAACAGTTGTAATACAATATCAGAAAGGCCTTCGGCTGCTCAGATTCCGGGGGACAAATTGAACGAACCCTTTTTGGTATGCACAAAAATTACAAATTTTATCATTTATGAATATTTATGCGAATTTTAATCTTAATTAAACTAGCCGTAGAAATGTGTTTTTAGTATTTCGGTTTTGACGAAAATATAAAAAGTTATATTCAAATGGGTTCGTCGCGGAAGTTATATTCATTCTATCGAAATGTTGACCTTTATTTGTGTTTATGTTTTGTTATTAATTCTTTTAATATTTTACAATATTTTTTTCTATTAATATGTAAGAAGTTTTACTATATATTAATTTTACAATCAAAGTAAAATTATTTGTACGGTAGTGTCGCCAATTAAGGCCAGTGTCTTAATTAGGCCAATAGCAAATATTTTCTTAAATGTAGATATTATATATATAAGAGGTCACCGTAAATCGATTTCTCAGTCAAAATCGTCCACGGACGCTATTCAGTCGGTAGTATCACATAGCAGCGCCAAGTAGACGAGACACTTGTTTGTGGCCGAAGTTCGTTTATAAATTTGAGGTAAGTGATAAAATTACTGAAATGGTACTTAATGAATATATGCCAATTATTTTTTCAGGTGGGTACACATATGCTCCGAATACCGTCTCGAACCCCGTCGCGTACAGCGACGCGATCAACAAAAGTTCGCGACGTTGTTACAGGGGGCATTGAAATAAGTAACGAACCGAACTCCGCTCCGTACTTTGTACCAAACATTTTAGCGTTCCAGCAGTAATTGAGTTGAATTCGCATGTGCAAGATGGATGTTGCTGCAGCAGCCTACATTCTTATGCATTATTCAGTTAATAAAACGAAAAATATTCGTGAAAGGAGATGGTGGCAAACACAAATGTATAAAAGTAGGGAGAAATATGGTGGCAATCACTTACTCTTGGATTTAAAATTTCAGTCAATCAGTGGGTTATATAAAAATTTCACAAGGATGTCGCCTTCCGACTTTGAATTTTTGATCACTTTAGTGGGTCCAAAAATAGGTCGAAAAGATACAAAATGGAGAAAAGCTATCTCTGTTCAAGAGCGGTTAGCTGTTACAATCCGTTTTTAGGCGACTGGAGATTCTTTCACTAGTTTACAATACCTTTTCAAAATCTCGAAACAATCTATAAGTGTAATAATTCCGGAAGTATGTGGAGCTATAGTCGAAGGATTGAAAAAAAAAACATTCAGGTAATTATACGTCTTATTTATTCTTATTAGAATTTAATTTATAATTATGTTCAGTACTTATTTAATTTAAGTTTAAACTGGGCATATCTATAGAGAACATGGTCGGGGAAATTATATTGGAATCGTTGGCTTGGGACTGTATATATGTTGGCGTGGAATATGGGGTTGTTTGAAAGGATTGCGGTGAAAATTGGGATTCAGATGAGTGAGGTATTGGATTGGAATATGTAGATGTTGAAGAATTGTGTGAATCTACTGAGGGAGTAGGGCTTTGTATATATTGTTCAAAGGTTCCTCTGTCTGCTTGAAATAAAACAGCCATTATTTTTTCTTGGACAATTGACGCTGTAGCATTGGAATACTTTTTTAGTTTGGACGCCACTAGTTTTCCAAAGATCGTATATTCACGACAATCCGAATATTCTTGGGCTTTTGCAACCTTCGTTAGTACTGCAAATGCGGCGTCTAACTTTTCATCATCAGCACCTCTTTTCTTTCGGATTCGGGAAGTATGGGCTAGAGTAGCGAATTTGTCTTGTGTTCTTTGAACAGTTTCCTGAGCTTTCACAGTCTCTTGACTTTCTAAAGTATCCTGAGTCGTTGTTGTATCTTCAGGAATATCTTCTCCCAAACTCTCATTTACTTCACCTATTGTCTCCATCTAAAAAAAATTGTATAAGTTGCTACACGAATTGTTTTTTGCAGATACCGACAACACCCGAGAAATGGTTGGACGTGGCTAAACTATATAATGATGCTTGGAATTTTCCTCATTGTCTAGGGGCCCTGGATGGCAAACATGTGGTATTGCAATCACCAATGAATACGGGGAGCGAATACTTTAATTATAAATCAACATTTAGTATAGTCTTACTTGCATTGGTTGATGCTAATTATAATTTACTCTATGTTGACGCTGGTGGCCAAGGAAGAATTTCTGATGGTGGAATATTCAAGAATTGTTCTTTGTACAACAACTTGCATAATAATTGTTTGAGTTTGCCTGAAGCAGAACCTTTGGATGGAAGACAACGCGAAATCACATATTTTTTCGTTGGTGACGAGGCATTTGCTCTAAGTGAAAGGCTAATGAAACCATTTTCTGGCTTTCATAATAAAGGGTCGGTTCAGAGAATCTTTAATTATAGGTTATCGCGAGCACGTAGAGTTGTGGAGAATGTATTTGGCATTGCTTCAGCAATATTCAGAGTACTTCGAAAGACTATGTCATTAAGTCCCGAAAAAGCTGCGCTCATAGTAATGACAATAGCTCATTTACATAATTTTCTACGTAAAAGCTCAACCTCCTGTTCGTTGTATACGCCGAAAGGAAAATTTGATACCAAAAAAGATGGAAAAGTTGTGGAAGGAGCATATAGAACGATAACTAATGACCCTATGTCATCCCTTCTACCTTTGAGAAACATCCCAAGGAAATCCCCTACCGATGCTAAAGTGATTCGAGATGAATTAGCGAATTTCTTTCAGGAAAAAGGTAAAATTCCATGGCAAGACAATTACGCGTAAACAATTTTATTGACTTTAAAAAAACAAGAAACATAAAGAATACTTACAGTGTTCTGAGTATTTCGAACTTTATCCTTATCCAAAAGAAAAATCATGCTTTTATAAGCAAACCAGCTGCTCTCATATAGTTCTGATCGACCTGTAAAATAAAAAAATAAAGTGAGTATTATTTAATAGGTACCTACTGAAGATTCAACTTGAATTTGAAACTCTAGTTAATTAAAAAAGTAAGAATCTATATTAGTTTCTCAAATTTCTTTTGATGCGTAGGTATTTTACCGACAACCGATGGATCGCTTCGAAGTACGTTGTTGACGCGTCGAGGTACGGTACGCGGTTGCATGACTCCGTCCATACTTAAGAACGCGACGGGGTTCGAAACGGCATTCGGAGCATATTATGTGTACCCACCTTTAAGGTAATAAAGCGATAGTAAATTAATACTTTTTAAGGAACTGGAACTGTTTTTTCGCTATATTGCTTTGTATTATTTTTTTTTATGTTAAATAAAAAAAGTAGACAGTCTCCTAATAAAGCCAATTGACTGGCCTTATTAGAAGTGGACTCGCCTTATTAAGAGCTGGTGGACTTTACATAATATTTCTGTACATAGTGACTTAAAATATTTTTTCTTTGCAGATATGTCCACCAGGAAAAGGGCACAGTGGACCGAAGAGGCCATTGAAGTTGCAATGAATGTCGTACGAGATGGCATGGCTGTTTATAAGGCAGCACTTACATTTAATAACGTACGTTACGTAACCATCTAGCTAGTGGCAGTTCACAAAAACGACTTGGTCGGCGTCCAGTACTTACAAAACTCCAGGAAGAAGAATTAGTTAGACGTATAGGAAGATTGTGTGACGTTGGTATACCATTAACCCCCAAAATATTACAAAAAAATGTGTATGCTTTTGTAAAAGAGGCTGGAATAAGGCATCCATTCTCAGTTAAAAAGGAGATAGCTGGAAAAAAATGGATGAAATTGTTTTTCTCAAGCCATCCTGACATTGCAAAGCGTCGGGCTCAAAAACTCAATTTGGCCAGAGCCCAAAAATTGAATCGTGTAGTTATCAGTGACTATTTCGAGAAACTTCGACAGATTTTATATGAGAAGGGCTTCGCAGGAAAACCTGCTCAAATTTACAATATAGACGAAAAAGGATGCCAGCTTACGCTGCATCACCAACAAACTGTGTTGGCTAGTAAAGGTGCTAAAAGGGTCCATATTGTTGCACCAGAGCACGGCGAAAATGTAACAATCGTGGGATGTGGCAACGGCATAGGCAACAACATTCCTCCACTTATCATTATGAAAGGGAAACGAGTTAAGCCATAATGGTATTATAATATTCCAGCAGAATCAAAAATTATAATGACCAAGAAAGGAAGCATGACAACAGATGCATTTATAGAGTGGTTAGATCACTTCTGCAGATTCAAAAATCCTGGACCAGCCCTTTTAATTTTTGATGGAGCTTCATCCCACTTAGACATTAGAATTGTAGAAGCTGCAATGAAAAAAAAAATGTAACTCTGTTTTGTCTACCGTCCAACACCACCCACGAGTTTTAACCACTCGATAAAGCAGTTTTCAGAAGTTTTGAGTCGTACTGGGATGAAGAGGTGTTCAATTTTTGGGTTAACCATAAAAATGAAAGAACTATCAACCGAGCAAGATTTAGGCAAATCTTTACGCCGGCTTCGAGAAAGTCAATGATACAAAAAATATTTGTTCTGGATTTGAAGCAACTGGGATATGGCCATTCAATCCGAATGCTATTCCGGATGCTGCCTTTGCACCTAGCTGTCTTACACACCGAGAGATTGAACCAATGGCCGAAGATGCTCAAGAACGTCGTATAACCGGACCAGAAATTGTACCGACTGCCCAAACCAATACACATTTCGAAGAACAGCCATCCTGCAGCAATGGCAGTGGTGTAAACCAAAAATCTAAAAGCAAAGCATTGTCGAATAGTGAAAAAAGGAAAATTAAAAAAAAATAGGACTGTATAAAGTTTTTCAAACTCAGATGAACATCTCAGATGAAGACAGCGACTCATCTGGGTCTTATACAAGCGATACAGCTTCCAGTGAGGATTATGAGAAGAGTGATGTAGTTTACACAGATAATCATGACAATAATATGGTGGCAAAACTAAGTGAAACAGATCCATGTGAAGAGCTGAATGCAAGTTTTAGTTCCAGTGGTTTGCTGACTACACCGGAGTTGAAAGTATCAACAAAAAAGCGTCGACAAGCCATTAATGCGAAAGCACAAGAAGTTACCAGGGATCTGTTTAAAGGACAATCTCATAGCTCAGCCAAACCTAAACCTAATTTAAAAAAAGTTCCAAAACCAAATTTAAAAAAAGACTCATGGTACTGCTTCTTGTGTGATGAGGATAGAGTGGCTAACATGAGCAAGTGTGTTCACTGTAATAAGTATATCCACGAGGAATGTATACGGTAAACAAAAAAGGATAAGGACATGTTTGTATGTCCAAAATGTGAATAAATGTGCGATATGTGTGCTTAATGTATTGACAAATTTTTTTTAATATGAATAAAAGTTTCTTTCACTAAATTTTGTATTTGTTCTTTAATTCTTAGGTTTAAAATTTATTATCAACCTCAATTTGTGTAAAACATAAAACTGGCTTTATTAAGCTACAAATTTCTAATAAGGCCAAATATTCCAGATTTATTCAATGTCAGAATTTTATATTTCTTTATTTATTTAGTAACTATTTTATCCTGAAATTTGATATCTAAAATGTTAGGCAATACGTATACAAGAGTTTTCCCCCATATTGTTCCTGAATAAAATATTACAGATATTTAAACCTTAAGGTGGCCTTAATTGGCGACTGTACCTTATCTACAATACTACAGATATTAAAATATACTAATACATAATTGGAAATTTTCTAGCATTCGTCAAAAATTTTCTAGATGATAGAAATTTCCGAGACAAATTAAATCAGGAACTTTCAGAATACTATACACAAGAAAATGGCATACCCCAAGGATCTACACTAAGCGCAACACTCTTTTTATTTGCAATTAACGATATCCAGAACAGTATCCGAAACCCTGTTGAAGCAATCCTATATGCAGATAACCTCGTAATCTATATTTCTCTTAAGAATCTTAATATGGCATCCAACATTATTTAACTTTTTATTAATTCTCTTCAAGAATGGTCTGAAATAACAGGACTGAAATTTTCTACCATTAAAACCAAAGTAGCGTGATTTTGCTGAAAACATCAAATTGTTGTAAATCTTCCAAAATTAACACTGTATGGTCAAATTTTAGAAAACGTTGAGGAAGTTAGATTTCTAGGTATGATTTTTGATTTAAAACTTGCTTGGAACAAACTCATCCAATTAACTAAAAATAATGTTAAAGAACTGTTATATACCTAACAACACACGTAGGCAACACCGCTCACTGATACAAGGGAATGAAGTTAGTTAGTTAATGGAAATAAAGGTTAATGATGTAAAACCACGTTGTATTATTAATTATTACCTTATTTAAGTAGAAAATGTAAATTAAATATACAACAATTGGCGACAAGGATGGGATACATAAGATGGTAATAACAACTACCCCAGAGATTATTACGACTACTACGATTGCTACTTCAACTTTAAGTATAGTTACAGAGACTACCGCCCCAATTATGTCTACACAAGTATCTACATTTCAATTTTCCGTTGAATCTTTCAACCAGTCTGCCACCAAATGGTCCAGGTGGTAAAGAGGATGGAAGGTGCTTACAAGGTATTTAAAATTCCAGACGAAATGAGATTACCTTATCTACTACACTACATGGGTTACGACACCCTATGTGACAAGTTAGCTCCAGACGTACCTAAAAACAAATGATACGACGACATTGTCAATTTAATGGATAACTTTTACAACCCTGAACCCCTCGAAATTGCAGAAATCTTCAGATTCTAGTCAAAAAGGCAAGCCAAAGAAGAAACAATACAAGAATAACTTCATTTACTACAAAAGTTGTCAATTAACTGCAATTTTTCTATATATCTTAAAAGTGCTATAAGAAACCAATTTGTTTTTGGCCTACGATCGAAAAGCATACAAGCTAGACTTGCATTGACAAGTTGACATTGCCACAAGCATGGAAAGAACAATAACCAATTTTTTCATAATCAAAATTATAATAATTCTAGTGTCAATATATTAAATGCAAAAGCAAGTAGTGCAAATAACAATATGATGCAATTTCAGAATAACTCTGCGGCAAGTTCTTCAAACACAAATAGTAATGTATGTTATAGATGTGGAGATCCTTCACATTTTGCAAATTCTTATTCAAGAAAACATTTGGCTTGTAATTTTTGTAAAAAAGTTGGACACATTCAAAAAGTTTGTTTAAAATCAAAAAAATGTTAGGTCTAATCATGTAACTTCAGTTTGCTCAGTTCAAGAAATTTTTAAGATTAGTACTGTAAATTCAAAAGACAAATTTTTTATAAACTTAAGAGTAAACAACAATATTTTAAAATATGAAATTGGTTCAGGTGCTGCTGTTACAATTGTAAATAAAAATGTATTTGAATGTAGAAATCTGATGTTAAATAACTACATACTGTAAAAAGCATTTAAATGTTTTAGGGTTAATTCCAGTGGAGGTTAAGCACCAGGAAATAGGGCAAATGTTGTACGTGGTGGATGGTGAGGGTCATTCACTAGATGGAAGAGAGTGGATACTTGCCCTTGGAATTAAACTACATGAGTCTAAACTCATGTAGTTTAATAGATAACTCATAGATAACTCTAAAGTCTCAAGTTTATTAGATAAATACAAACATTTATTCGAAATGTCAATTGGTGAAATTATAGGTTTAGAAGCCGAAATTCATTTAATACCCGGTAGTATAGCAAGGTTTCATAAGGCTCGCCCAGTTGCTTTTGCATTACGTCCTACAGTGGAAGCTGAGTTAGAATCATTAGTTGATCAGAGAGTTTTACAAAAAGTAGAGTTTTCGGATTGGGCAACCCCAATTGTCCCAGTTGTCAAACACAGTGGGGACATACGTATTTGTGGGGATTTTAAAATTACTTTAAATCCCCGTATTGAACCGGACGAATATCCTTTATCTACTCCTGATAATTTTCTGTCTCAGTTAGCAGGGGGCGACATGTATTTAAAAATAGACATTACGAAAGCTTATTTGCATTTACCTACAAAAAGTGAAATGACTTACACTTAATACTCACAAAGGTCTGTCCTGCCCAAACCGTTTAATGTTCGGTATTGCAAGTGCTCCTGTCAAATGGCAACGTTTAATGGAACAAATGTTGCAAGGAATTGATGGTATTTTTCTGTTCCTAGATCATAAGAATTACTGCCCCAAATACTGATATATTTACAAAGACTTAAACAAGTGTTACAAAAATTATCTGAATATAATTTACATATAATTTTATACAAAAGTGAATTTTTAAAAGACGAAATCAAATACTGCGGATAGAAAATAAATAAATTTGGTATTACTACTGGCTCAGATAAAGTAGATGCAATTGTAAATGCTCCAACACAAAAAAATAAAACTCAAGTCCGAAGTTTTTATGGGTTAGTTAATTATTACAGACGTTTTTTACAACATACCTCTACAATATTAAAACCTTTAACAAATCTACTAAAAAATCATGTTGAATTTGAATGGTCCCGAGATGGTCAAATGGCATTTGATAAAGCCGAAAGGCTTATTACTTCTAAGAATGTTTTGTGTCACTACGACCCAAATTTGCCATTAGTCCTTGCAAATGGTGCATCCCCTTGTGATGTTGGTGCAGTACTGCCCCATATTTTTCCAGACGGTACAGAAAGACCGATACAATTTGCTTCTCAAATGTTAACCCTTACACAGCAAAAATATTCTCAAATAGATAAAGATGCATACAGCATTATGTTTGGTGTGAAAAAGTCCTTCAATTACCTATATGCTAGAAATTTTATTTTATTACTAATCATAAACCTTTAGTTCAGATTTTTGCACCAGATAAAAATCTACCAGTTTTAAATGCTACAAGAATGCAGCATTATGCAATTTTCATACAAGGTCTAAAGTATGATATGCGATACAAAAATACAGACTCTCATTTTAACACAGATGCTCTTTCACGTTTACTATTAAAAATGAACAAAATTATACTCATAATGAACCAGACATATTTGAACATCACATTGAAAATTTGCCTACAAATGTTAACAGTTTTCCTTTTCATACCAAAAATGATGCTACTTTACAAAATTCATGAAAAATAATGGTATTATACATAAATTTACTGCACCCTATCACTCAGTCACGAATGGCCAGGGGAGAGATACGTTCAAACACTAAAAAAATTATCCCTTTAAAATCCTTTAACTCATGACAAAAATTCTTACACAGACCAGAGTCTTAGAAATGTTACTATAGATACCAGAGACTTAGTGCGAGATTACTTTTGCAATTTTTGATTAGTGCAAAATGGCAATTCGGCAAGGTTATACTAAGGTTAGGATTATTACATTATTTAGTTGAGTTAGATGATGGTAGGACGTGGAGACGTCATATTGAGCAAATTAGAGTAATTGAGCAGGTTACACCTATAGAATATAACTCAACGTGTTTCATTCCTGATAGAGTTACACATAGTATAGTTCCAAGGGAGGTATCTGTCCCTGAACCCAATTCCGTTTCACCAGCTAAAAATGTACAAGAACTTCTAAATGACACAATAGAGCCAACAGTACCTGAGGCTCATACTGAAGCTGAACCAGTGTTAAGGCGTTCAAGTAGAGTACGTTAACCTGTTCAGAGGATAAATGTGTAAGTTTATCTTTATTTCAATTATTTCAATGCTATTAATTACTGTATATGTGAATTTTGATCAAGAGACGAGGTGTTATATACTTGGCAACACAGGGAAGCAACACCGCCCAATGACACAAGGGAATGAAGTTAGTTAGTTAATGGGAATAAAGGTTAATGATGTAAAACCACGTTGTATTAATAATTATTACCTTATTTAAGTAAGAGATACTAAATACACAACAAGAATATAAATATTCTTCAAGTACTAGCAAATCATAACTAGGACGCAAACACAACACAGCTACTAAATATTTACAAATCCTTAATGCGCAGTAAATTATATTATGTTATATAGTAAATATAACATTTTTGAAAATGTTCATTAGCTTAGGAGTTAGGACTGGAATATAGGGTAGGCAACCATACGTTATTTTAGATTGTGGTAGCTCTGATGTGTTGTGTGTCAATGTCGATGTCAGTTGTCGGAATTTTTACTATCTTTAACTAAATTTTAAAATGTATTTTGTCTATTATTTTATATGTTCTATTTTATATGTGTATTATTAATGTTGAGTGTCATAGCTTTATACAAATAATCTCAACGACTAGTAAGTTGCACTGACATTTTGTGATATATTGTAGGTATTTACACATTGTTCTAATTACAGTGTCTTGAAAAAGGAATTAAACAATTCCGAAAGCTAGACCAATAGTCAAAAGAGTGTTTCTGTAACATCCCGGCCAAACTTCTGATTGCAGCCCCAATAAACTTTGTTTTTTGTTTAAATCGACAGTCACTAATATTCAGTATTTAATGTATATATATATATATTTATATATATATATATATATATATATATATATATATGATTTATTAGTATATATATATATATATATATATATATATATATATATATATAAATGATTTATTAATACCCTTTTTCATATTTAACCTTCTAAGTTGTATTTTAATATCCCTTTTTGAATAATAAATTTTATTAATATTACTTGGTTTTAGTTTTATAATCTACCATTTAGAGTTGTAATTAATGAATCTCCATAATTCCACTTTTTGATAAACGTTTAAAACTTCCCAACATCTTAATTCATCACCAGGAAACCAACAGAATTTTTCTTGTTGTTCTCAAAATGAACCTTGAAGATTAATGATTCTCTTGAGACAGGACTCGTAGATATAATTAAAAAGTTTTCTTGAACACACTGTCCTTACCTCGCTTACTTCCTGTAGGTCTTAGTTAGGTAGATAAATGATGAAAAATGTGTCAAAGTATAAATCCTCTACTTAATCAGCAGCTGTGCCTACGCCACACCTTGCCATTATTTTCAATTGAGACCTAAGAAAAATTTGCTTTATCATCGAATAATTTTTTTGGGAATTAATTATTTTTTCATTAAGCAGATTATGTATTTTGAGTGTTGCATAACGCCTAGAAACATTTTTTATTAATGTCAAAGATCTGATTTTATTCATTAAAATTTGGTCATTTTTTTTATTTACTAGTAATAAGCATAAGTTCTTTATAATGAGATTTTTATCAAACTAGAATTAGGCGAGACAAAAGTAATACAATGTATACTATGATATCTCATATATACTATCATAGTTACTAAAATGATGCCAAAAAGCGATGGAAAAAATTGAATAACGACGGAAAACAAAAACTCGGAACGTAAAAACGAGCAACAGAGACAGTAGTAGCAATAGTCGTACCACATAATACTTCAATATATTTTTATGTGGCAACTTTTAAATGGAAATTATGACTGGAACAATAAAAAGAGCTCTTGAATTAAAATATTTATAAATCAGCAGGACAAAAACATTATGCCTAGATTTACAGATCGAGTTACTACCATAAATAAGATAACAAATTTGGATTGTAAAATGAATATAAAAACGGCTGTGGCAGTCTAGTGGGACTGCCGGTGGAAGTTATACTTCCATACACGCGTTCGCTGTTACAAATTTATATGGGAGTCAATCTGTACAATCATTACATATGTGATGCTGTAGGTAAGAGAGAGCAGAAAGAGAAAAATAATTAGGTATATGGTACATTCTTTGCTATATTTAAAAATTTGACCTGTAATTGGAGTATAGTAAATAAAGGATTGAATCAATATTTTAATGAAAATATATATTTTTATTTTCATATGTTAAAAAAAGTTAAATAAAAAAAATTGTTTACACATACTGTGCAGTAAAATTTATTGTTTATTTTGTTATTAATATAAAAATATTATACACTGCAACATATATCAATATATTAATACAATACAAATTAAAATGCAATATTTATAAGTATTGTTAAGTTGAAAATGACAATATACAAAACTTACTTACGCATATGTTTAATTTACCATGATAATAATATTAATCAAAAAATAATTATATTAATAAATATTAAATATATTTACAAAGGGAACATTTTTATTCTCGAGAGAGAAAGAGAGAGAAAATGTATCTTCATATTCAAATATATTCTTCAGAAATAAAAAAGGAAATTCATATTTAGATTGGAATTCACATATACCTGCCTATGATCAAAACACGTAAAAAATTTGCTAATTTGACATGACACTAACGTATTTCAAAAATGATAGTTCTCGGTCATACAGTGAATAATTGTAATTATTATTTTGAAATACAAAAGTAATTATGAACATTTAATAATTAATACAAAACATATCACACACATAAATAATAATATTAGTATATAATATTATATATATATATATATATATATATATATATATATATATATATATATTATATAATATATAACAACACCGTTTATTAGGGTTGCAGTCAGAATATTCGCGGGGATGTTAAAAAAACATTTTCTTGAAAAGAAAGATAACATCAATTACACCTAATTACATATTAATTACAGTGTTTTTACTTTCCATTCTCTGTATGAGTTAATATACACCAGTAAAACATGCCATCAACCAAGTTTTACTATTTTTACAATAAATTTTAAAAATTTTATAATGTATTAGGTCCATAATTGTATATTTTAATGTGTGGTATAAATGTTGAGTGTCAATGCTTACAAAAATAAGCTCAACGACTAGTAAGTTACACTGAAGAATTGTGATATTTTTTAAATATTTACATAATTGTCTTTTACAGTGTCTTGAAAAAGGAATAAAACCATTCCGAAAGCTCGACAAAATGTCAAAAGAGTGTTTTTTTTAACATCCCGGCCAATATTCTGACTGCAACCCTAATAAAACGGTGTTGTTGTGTTTATATCGACAGTCAATAATATCCAGTATTCCTTATATATATATATATATATATATATAATATATATATATATAATATATATATATATATATATATATATATATATATAATCTAAACTTTTGTGGCAGGTAGGTGTTTTGTCGGTAGGAAATGTGGCGTTGCTATAAAGTTTTATTAGTGAAAAATAGTCTAGTGAAAGAGTCTTTCAGTGACAGTGACAGTTCTTTTATGAAGCTTAAGCGAAATTTATTTGCTTCTTCAGGATATGCTAAAATATGGCTATAATTATTTTATCAGTAAATAGGTATAAACTACCAAAACTATAATATCGTTTTTACGATATTATCTGCATCTTATTAAACGCATCTGTACACTTTGAAATACGAATCAGAACTGTTCTTTTTTTTGGTATGTGAGAATCTTTAAAATACCTCTGGGCAGATGTGTTGGATTCGGACGACTACGCCTTACCGTAGTTGACCGCCTAACCACTAAAACTCACCCCCTCTCTCTCCAACCGACGGACCTAGGACCGCTCGTAGTGAGCATTACCATCTGACCTGTCAGCTTTGCTCATAACTACTATCTGTCGTTCTTCAGAACGCATACCTCAAACGAAGAAGTGCTGCATAGAATAGGCAAGGAAAGAGAACTTTTTAACACAGTAAAAGTAAGAAAAACATCATACCTAGGCCACATACTGAGAAATAATAAGTACCAATATGCCCAACTTATAGTGAAAGGAAAAATCGAGGGAAAGAGAGGCCTAGGAAGAAAAAGACTATCATGGCTCAGAAACATCCGACAATGGACAGGGCTAAATTTTGAACAGCTAATAAGAACAGCTGAAGATAGAGAAGAGTTTAAAATTGTAGTAGCCAACCTCCATTGAGGAGAGGGCACTTTAAGAAGAAGAAGTCGTTCTCCATCTGCGCTCCGTCAGTCGCGCCACCCTACCCACGTCTGCACCGGACTTGGTCTGTAAGATATATATTCTTGTACAGAGCGATAGTCAGGAAGGAGCGACCGCTTCGCTATTTCAACCATCTTGAACTTAACGAGAAAGGTAAGAGAACAGGTACTAGCAACTCCAGACATTCATATTCCACCCCCAGGGGGTGGTACATTCATTTCTTCATCTACAGCGGCCCATTACTTAGTAATAGGCTGCTTCAAAAGTAGACACACACCGTACACTAGATACAAGTAAAGACAAAACAAAACGAAACAAGTATCTAAATTGTGTAAATTCATTTAAGATTTCGGCATTAGTAGTGGAAGCTGAATAGTGGCTCACCCCACTGACCCTGACAGATACGACACATTAAAATAAACAGTTCAGCTTTGTTGCCGTCTCCTCTCTTTCTCTTTCTTGTGTTTTATTGTTTCTGTCACAAAACCAATGATCAAGTCAAAGATTCTTTTGTTTTCAATTGCTTTATTTATTAGTTCATGTGGCTCACCTAGAAGTGACCCCAGTCCCAGCTGCAGCAAGGTTCGCCCCACATTGTATGCAGGGCATACGAATACCACATGATGCGCGTCATCTACCACTCCACACTCGGGACACAGATCGTATATTGGACACATATTCCGGGGTCCCAAGTTCGACAATCTTGTTTACGATGAGACCCCAGTTCGCTGAATTGAAGGCGTTTTTAATGTCCAATAAAACAAGTACCACCCATTTCTTTTTTCTTGTTTTCTTGTATTCTTATTCAGACCACGGCGTCAACTGCTGATCGACCTTTTCTGAATCCATATTGTTGGTTGGATAGAGCTCTCTTATCTGCCAACACGCCCTTTTAGCCTCTTCCTTACAACATTCTCATAGAACTTGCCAATACAGTCCAGAAGGCATATTGGCTAAATCGGGGGGTTTTCCAGTCTTAAGGAGTAAAATCAGATTTGCTTCCTTTAGTTTTCTGGGAAACTCTTGCTTTCGAAGTAGACCTTATATATTTTTCTGATAAAACCTGTTTTCTTGTTGCTGCTATCTTCAGTACTTCTGGTGGCAGTCCATCGGGGCCGGGAGCTTTCCCCGTCTTGATTTCTTGGCCAGCGGCCTTTATTGCTTCTTCTTTGAATTCCTCCGCCACCGTAGGGGAGACTTTCAAGAAGGTTTGTTTCTCCTTGGTGGAAAGGTCCACCATTTCTTGCTGCTGGTCCTCGTCTAAATTGTATGGAGGAAAACATTAAGAAATATGAAAAACGAAAAAGAAATACTAAACACTATGACGGAAAAAAAAATGTTTCAAAGATTACAAATTAATACCTACAACCGATATTCGCAAAAAAATTACCTAATTATACGTTTTTTATTTGTTTATATTCTATTATTTACTATTGTGGCAAATGGGACAAAAAAAATAAAAGCTAAACGAAGAAAGAAGCTAAAATCTAAAGCATTGGCATACTTAATCAACTATTGAAGCTGATAAACATATTTAAAGTTTAAAAGTCTTTTTAATTAAATATAATGAAGTATTGTGGATAGAATTTAAAAATTTAAAGACTAGTGTATAGCAAGTAATTGTAAGGGCTTTTAAAAATATACTATTTGGTCCCTATTCCTAATTAAAAATGTTGGGGTGATACTTATCACAGCTTAGGGGTGAAAGTAAAATAATCAAAAATACCGGAAAAGTATGTCACCATTTAATTAAAAATTGATCAGTCGCTGGGTTTTTTTTAAATGTTTTTGCATTTCTTGATAATGCCTCTTATTTGTTCTCGTTCGACCACCCTGTATATACATACCACAGTTATGTCAATTATTTTTACTTATCCGTAAAATTTTACTTTTGTTTACATTTCTGCTAAAAAAATTTTAAGTATGTTTTCATTTTGTCACAATTTGTTAAATATTGTGTCAGGGTTATATTGTGTTTTAGTATATAACAAACCAAACGCTTGGAATTGCTATGAGGTATGATAGCGGATTAGCAAATGTTCATGGAGATGTTGCACAACACTGCCTCCATTATTGGAATGCAGTCTCCAATTAAAGCCAATAATTAGCAAATGAATTTATAGCGAATATGGCCAAGTCGGGTTATATACACGTCTGCTTTGACATCAACGAATATCTGTGCTAGTCTTTGTAATGTCTGTTGTCACTATTTAGAGTGTTAAAGTGTGTTTAATTAAGGCAGATATGATTAATTACTTTTAAACATATTATTAACTTGAGGACTTTTGGAGGTAACTTTAGAATATATGTATAAGCAGTCGCTGATGGTATAAGGATATTATTTTATTGTAGATACATCGTCCTTAATACTAAATATTAAAAAAGAAATTACGTATGCAAGTTTTTTTGGTTGTCATTAGAAAGTCATTTAAATTAAATTCTACTCTTGTGTTATTTAATCATAAACATTATATATATATATATATATATATATATATATATATATATATATATATATGTATAATAATATATATATATTTATATATATATATATATATATTTATATAACATATATATATAATAATAATAATAATAAATAATATACGTTTATTCAAATCCATAAGTATTACATTAATTTACAATTTCAATTTCAGTTTACTTACTTTACTTCTTCTGGTTTACTGAAGCTTAAACGTGCACTAGCTATTACAAACATGGACTTTTTCTACGATATTAATAATGATCCTGATTCTTTGACAGTCTTTCTTACCGAAACTTATAACAATTTAATATTACAGTATTTTCCACTAAGAAAAGTACGACAAATGACTGAAAAAGCACCTGTGCAATGGTTTAATAAGGAATTAAGGTCTAACAGATCTAATATTTCTCTTATCAAACACATTGCAGAGGCCACTAAGGATCCCGATTTGTTCAAAGTATATAAACAACAAAAAGTTGAATATAATCGGCAATTAAAAATTGCTAAAAAGTCAGCTTACTGTAATTTTATTACTAATTCCTATAATAAACCTAGAGACTGCTGGAAAATAGTAAATTTCGAAAGAAACTACACTAAATCCAGTTCGGTACAACCTGATCTACCTCCAGACGAAATGAATCAATTTTTTAGTACAATTGCAGAGAATATAATTACATCTCTTCCCACCATTAACATCGATGTCCTCGTCAATTATAGAAATTATCCTTCTCCGAGCAAGTCATTTTTTTTTCGGCCCGTTCTGGAAGAAGAGGTCTCTCAAATAATAAAGTCGCTTAGTAATTCTAATTGTAGGGACGTTCACGAGATTAATAGCAAAATTATAAAAGAAACTTACCAAATAGTTTTAACACCTTTTACTCATCTTATTAATTTAATTCTATCCACCGGAGTATTTCCAAGAAGTACTAAAATACTCAAAAGTACTACCAATCTACAAAAAAGGTGATTCCTCAAAAATTGACAATTACAGACCCATAAGCATTGTTTCTACTTTTGGGAAAGTGACTGAAAAGGTTATCAAACAACAATTTTATTCTTATTTTGAGTCAAATAATTACTTTAGCAACTCACAATATGGATTTAGAAGTGCTCGTTCTACTACGAACGCGGTATTTAATGTTGTGAGCGAGGTGATTGAGGGGCTTGAACGCGGCAATCGCATAGCAATTTCTCTTTGTGACTTATCAAAGGCTTTTGACTGCGTTTCACACGACATTTTGCTCCACAAATTTAATTACTACGGAATCGGAGGTATCCCTCTTAAGCTTATAACTTCTTATCTATGTGGCAGACACCAGGCGGTAGTGTCTAAAGGTCATCTCTCTGATTTTCTATCCGTAAAACATGGAGTCCCACAAGGTTCGGTCTTAGGACCTCTTTTGTTTATTATTTATGTTAACGATCTGCCTAAATTCATATCTCCGTACAAAACCATACAATTCGCATATGATACGACATACGTTATATCAGGAAAAAATAATGATGATTTAAAAATGTCTCATGAGGAAGTTACTACTAAATCTAGCTCATGGTTTGCTGCAAACAAACTAAAACTTAATTCTGATAAAACGCAAAATATGGTTATATCTGCAAGTAATTTACACAATGATCTAGTTAACAAAGAGACTGTTAAACTATTGGGAATAACCATAGATAATCGACTCAACTGGTCTGCTCATATCTCACACCTTAAGAAACAGCTATCCAGTTCATTATTTGTTATTCGCCAACTAGCAAGGGTTGTCAACTTTGAAACATTAAAAATGACATATTTTTCTTTATTCCACTCTCACCTAAACTATGGTTTAATTATATGGGGCAATTCAACAAATGCACTTCAAATTTTTAGAATACAAAAGAAAGCTGTCAGGATTTTAGCAGGGGTTAGTTATCTAGAACACTGCCGACCTTTCTTTATCAAATTCAAAATTATGCCGCTACCTACTCTGTTGATATTTCCAAGTTTTAACTCAAATTCACAGAAAACGTGCCCATTTAATAAAGCAGTCTGATGTCCATGTTCACAATACGCGAAACTGTCACTACCTACGAACAAATCGCTATAGATTAAGTCTTTCAGAAAAAAATAGTCTTAATTATAACTATTACAATATTTTACCAAAAAGTATAAAAGAGCTAAGCTGTAATAGTTTC